>JBBPNE010000163.1:0-41529 GCA_038090735.1 Xerocomellus amylosporus | reverse complement strand
TCCGCACAACGGTATCCAGCGCCAAAGTGTATCGAAGGAACACGCGTCGAGTTACTCGCTCGCCTGACCTCATGGGTAGACGAACCGGACGAGAAACCTATATGTTGGTTGAATGGCCGGCCTGGTTCGGGGAAGTCAGCCGTGTCACAGACCATAGCAGAGAAGTACGCGAGTCAAAAGTGTCTAGCTGCTAGCTTCTTCTTTTCGCGAAGAGATCTCGAGCGACGTACCACTCAACACATCGTACCCACACTGACTACGCAGCTCCTCGCCTTCCTGCCGTCTATTCGTCCCGCTGTCATCGCAGCTCTAGAAAACGATTACATGCTTCCGATGAAGGTCCTCCGAGAGCAGATGGAGAAGCTACTGCTGGGACCTTTATCCACTGCGACGGAAACGCCGAATGCACCCCTTCTTATTGTTGTCGATGCCCTTGACGAGTGCGACGACGAAAGTCTCGTTTCGGAACTCGTTACGCTTCTCGCCCTTCTCCCTCGGAAGTCCTCGCTCCCATTGCGATTGTTAATCACGAGCCGGTCTGAGCCCTGGATTCAGTCACAGTTCCACCGACCAGACATATCTACTCTCACACTGTCTCTCGAGATCCATGCTTTCAGTGCGGAGGCAGATATTCGCTCGTTCTTACGCCATGCGCTGGATGGTGCGTATGAACAGCATCTCCAGGTCATGAGAGACGTTCCTCGCCCGTGGCCCTCCTCAGCCGAGCTCGAGCGTATGGTCGGCAGGGCTGGTGGATTGTTTATCTTTGCGCTCACAGTCGTCAAATTCGTCGGAGATAAAATGCATAATCCTCTTGAACGTCTGCAGGCCATTCTCGGGGACAAGGCCTCTGTATCTGATGGGTCCGCATACGCTGACCTCGACTCGCTGTATCGAGATGCCATTTCCGTCTTCCCTGACCCCGATGTTGCACGGCTTGTGCTCGGTGTCGTCTATTGCATGGCGATTCCCTTGTCCGTGTCAGGTCTACACAGGCTACTACAGCGGCCCGACGTTGATGCAAGAATCATTATTCCTGCCCTCAGTTCGGTTCTCCTCGCATCAGAGGACGGAAAACAGCCCATTCAATTTTACCACGCGTCCTTCCGCGACTTCTTGATCAATCCGCAACGGTCGCAGAAGTACGCCATCGATCCTGCTGTTTACCATCGGTTCATGGCGCAATTGTGCTTTGAGACCATGTCGAGTTCGCTGAAGCGTGACATGTGTGGGATCGGGGACCCGGCGAAGGCCAACAGGGAGGTTCCAGATCTCGTTGAACGTCGGCAAGCGGCGTTCGATGAAGCCCTTTCGTACGCCTGCCGCTTTTGGTCCCGTCATCTCGCGCAGCTCCCGAGCGACGGGGTTGCCAACGAAGCACTGTTAGCTGCGCTGAAAAGGTTCAGCACCACGGCGTTGTTATGCTGGATAGAGGCACTCAGCATCTTTGGCGAGCTCGAGAGTGCAGTGGTGATGCTCCGCGAGGGCATTAGCTGGGTGAAGGTTTGTTCCCTTGGCTTTCCGTCTCATCTGAGCTAAGGATGGTCTGCAGACATTGCGCGAAGTTCCCAAAGACGCCTTGACACTGTTAGAAGATGCTGACCGTCTTGTTGTACTTTTCATGGACTGCATCTCCCAGTGCGCACTCCACGTCCATCTCACAGCAATCTCGCTTGTTCCCTCGAACTGTGCTATCCAGAAAACCTTCAGACACCAATCGTTTGGGAAACTCATCATGCATCCGCAACGCTCTGACGCTTGGTCCGCCCTCCGGACCAGCCTCAGTCTCCACAATCCCATCCACTCGGTTGTTTTCTCCCCAAACGGCGACTTGATCACTACAGCTGGCGCTGAGCATGGCGTCCAAGTGTGGAATGTGATCACGGGCGGAAACGTTGCCAGTCTTGGAGATCATTCGTCAACGTCACTCTTCGTCCGCTTCTCTCCGTCTGGCGCCTTCCTGGCGGCCGCCTTCGAAGGCGGTACCGTCACCGTCTGGGACCCAAAAGTTGGCCGAGAACATCTGAAGCACGAAGGATGCCACACCGAACCGATCACGTGTCTCGAGTTTTCGGAGAACAGTGTGTTGTTGGCATCTGGTTCGCGTGACCATGCGATCCAGGTCTGGTCAGTGGAGACGGCACAGGCGTTGTACCGTCTGGCTGTGCACGAGGGACCGGTGACCTCGTTGGCGTTTTCCAGCGATTCGCTGCAGTTAGTCTCAGGATCTGAAGACAATCTGGTCATGATTTGGGACATGTCGACTGGGAAGCTAGTTCGTGGGATGATGGGCCATCGCAAGGCGGTGAATTGCGTTACTGTATCCAAGGATGGGAGGATTATTGCATCGGGATCGGAAGACAAGACGATCAAGATATGGGATACCAGTTCCGGGAAATGCGCTCAGACGTTTTCCAAAGGACATCGCACGGGAATACGATCCGTTCACTTCTTTGATGAGGCCAAGTATGTCGTCGCAGGTTGCGACGAGGCGGTTCTATCGTGGAACGTCGCTTCACGCAACACGTCAGATGCCATCTGGATTGCGGATCAGTTCCTCAAAAAGATAATGAAGCGATTCCCTGCGTGGCAGCTCAATATGATCGGCTGGGGAGCGCCAAAGCCCCTGATTAGATTTATACTGCAAAAGGCGTTCGCCGAGTCGAGTTCATGGCGCCTCGCAACTGCATACGCCACCCAGTCACCGTCATTCGTGTTTTCCAACCTAGGCTACGTATTCGCAGGATCACTGCCTTCCCCGATGAATGGTATGCCTTTAAATCACAATGACACGATAACTGCGGTTGCTGTATCGTCAGATGGTAACTGGGCTGCGAACGCAGACTCTCTAGGCTCACTCGAAATCTATGATCTCACGATGCCGAGGAAAACGTGGGAGGACTACGAGATGGCGGCCAAATCGAACCCCCTCCGCACTGCAACCAAACTTATCCCCTCGCTCAATGGCACACGGTTCGTCGTTGATAACCTCGCGCAGTGGAACCTGGCGGATGCAAACTATCACGTTATCAAGAAGATTGACATGGGGGTGTTGGGGTCGCTGCGCGATGATGACGAGATCCGGTTCAAGTTCTCTGCAGACGGGAGCATCTTTTTCTGTGTCGTCTCGAGCCTCTTGAGCGACGACAAGAGCACCGTGCGCGTCTTTGATTCTGTTACGGGCGAACAGCGAACGCAGTTCAAGAGACTGAAGAAGGTTCATTCATTCGTCGCATCCGCCGACGGCGCTTGGATCGCGTGCGGGCATGGACCTGGCCAAGTGGATGTATTTGGGGTAGAAAGCAGAGAACGCACAAGCCTCAAGGAGTCTGACGACTCGCCAATCAACGTCATCCTTTTCTCCGACGATGCGCAGGAGCTCGTGGGCGGGTCCAAAACGGGGGTCGTTCGCGTTTGGGATCGTGCAAGCGGGGCGTGCAAGGCCACGTTTGGGGTGTCCACCTCGATGGTCACGGCGCTTGCGTACGCGGGCTCATCCGGCGGATCGAGGGTCGCGATCGGCCGAGAAGACGGCTCGCTCTGTCTGTGGTCCCCGTCGACGTCCGCATCGCATGACGTCCTCCGCGGCGATGAAGCCACGGTCAAAAACGTGGACTTTGTCCAGTTCTCGGACGATCGGTCCAGGCTCACGTCGCGGGGCGGGGACGGGACCGTCTTTAGCTGGGCGATCCCGTTCGACGCGGACGACGCAGAGATGGCGCGGTGTGCGGTGTGCCCGCGCGAGGAGGGTGCAGACGGTGCCTCGAATCCAACTACCCTCCCTCACCTCCTCTCCCAATCCGACCCAGAAGACGTCGTGGACGGTTTCTTCCACACGGCGTATCGGGTACGGAAGGACGGCTGGCTCGTCAACGGCGACCGGCGGGTGATATGGCTCCCATCATTCATCCGTCCACGCGGCAAAGACACGTTCTTCGCGTACGAGAATGGGCAGGTGGTATTCTTCACGCCGTCCACGGCACTGGTTTTCCTCAAGTGGGTGGATGAGTGAGCAGGAGGTCGACGTTGTCAGATGAACGAAATTTGTTGTACGAGTTGTACCGGTGTATAGAGATGCCCTGCACGATGTATTGTGTACGAATGGATTCGAAGTGATTGTATTACCCACACCCCTGGTCATCGTCCGCTGCAATCTGACAGGTTTTAAGTCTTTTAGTTGTCTGGTGATATCGAGGGCTTCTCTCATGGGATCACCAGCCCACGTGCCATGGTGCTCGTCTAAAACAAGGCTCGCAATCATTACAAGGGTGCAACTCTCCAAGTCCCCAACCATAAGATAAAAAACTCTAAGACCTTCTACAAAAGAAAAAGAAAAAGAAAAACGCACGTACACGTAACGCGCACCTACAACCACTCACTCCACCTCGGCATCATATTCCTCCTCAATGTCCGCACTCCGCCGCTTCCAATTCCCAGTCCCGCTCAACCACGCCTCCAGCCGCCGTCCAAGCTCCCCGCCCCGCCCACCACATATATCCCCCGTCGTCGTCAACGTCTGCTCCGTCTCCTTGGCCTTTTTCAGCGGCAACTGCCCCGCCTGTTTCCGGCTCTTGAGCGCCGCCACCCGAAGGGCGCCCGACGACGGCTCCGACGTGCCGCGGCTGGCATCGCTATCGAAGTACCCCATGCCATCGTACGACCGTGCGCTCGGCGCTTCGGACCCTTCGACGGTCGAGTCGACGTCCTTGAACCACTCCTCCTCGTGTTCTTCAGGCCCGAGGATGCTGTCCACGAGCCCTTCTTCCCATCCGTCCCACTCCGCACAGCGGTGGGCGAGCCGGAGTCGGGCACCGACGGCTTCATAGTGAAGCCATTCCTTGGCGGTCGTGGCGAGACTGGGGTTTTTCGACTTGGAGAGGGCGATCGATGCGACGACCTCTCGGAACAGCTTGAACGTAAACGGGCTCGTCTGAACGAACGCCGGAAGGTGAGCACAAGCCCATAATGGTCGCGTCGTCGTCGACTCCCAATCAATGATACACGTCTGTGAGGGGAACAGTGAGTGAACACCACGTTGGATGGGGAGACGACGGCTGGACACACGATTTGGGTATGATCATACTCGTCCACGAATATGTTTTCCAAGTTTAGATCGTGACAATCGAGCCCAAACTCTTCAGGACCCGAGTGATCCGCATGAGCCCCTAATCGGTCCATAACGCGCATCCAACGACCCATTTCTTTGCGCACGGACTGTTCGCGGCGCAGGATGTGGGCGACCAGGAAGGTACTCCGTTGCATGCGGCGATAGTCGCTGTACATGCAATCCCCAGGACCTTCCCATTCCTCCTCACTCTCTTGCGCATCCCATTCGTCAGAGTCATCGCTCTCATCGTCGGGAACCGCATCGAGGTGATGGTGTCTGGAGGATCGGATCTCGTGTGGGTCAAGGTGCAGGCGATGTGGGGCAGACTTTCCCTCGCTCTCCCGCTTTACCCCCGCTATTTCCCGCTGCACACATGACCCGAGATAGGATAGCGTTGAGGGCCAGGGTCCGCGATCGATTTCGGACGGATGAGCGAGATCACCTCGGCCGGAACCAAAGAATGGCCACGAAACAATAGGGCCAACATGGGCTGACGTGGGTGCGACGAGCGTGGGATGAGCGGCCGTTGGCGTTCTCCCAGATGTGGGAATGGATGACAGTGAAAAGTGCTTGAATTGTACATGCATTGCAGTGGGCGTTGATGACGATGAGGATGAGCTTACGGGTGACGCGACTGACCGGGAGAAAGTGGGAAAATGGAGAGATCCTATATGTGAGAAACGCTGAGCAAACAGAGGTATTATGAGAGATGCTACATTTTTGAACAGAATCTTGAGTTGCTCGTTGGACATTGAGTGATACACTCTAGCGAGCGGAATGCCCGATGCCTAGACAACCAACCAACGTTATGAACAAGGGACGGCGGAATGCCAGTGACCAACCTTGGACATGAGGATATATTCGCCCCCGAGACGGTTGTAAGGATTTGAATCGTAAAAATATACATCTGGTAGTGGTATGCAAGTCTTTTCGCGGAGGTATTGCATCGTTGCGACCTCTGATTGGGTCTTGAGGCGAGGCATGAACCGACGGGCAACACGGGCAACCAGCTGCCGTGTGTCAACAAGCGTGACCAGATAAGCCTTGTAAGCACATAAACGTAAGATTGATGGAGGTGGCATCGGATTAGGGCATCACCGACTTTATGAAATGTTCCTGATGCGATTGTTAAGGAGCAGCACGGATATGGGCAACGGGGAAAGAGAAACTTGCCAGAGCTCAAAAAGGTGATCCGCCCGACTTCGCAGCGTGTCTTCTCGCGTACGATATCCCTGAGGACTCTTCGATCGACTGGAAAGGGCTGTGCGTCGTGCAGGGCAGCATCGGCTTTTGCCTCGCGCCCTCGGTCTGTGTGTTCGACGTCCCAGTCCCATTCTATGGGGGTGTAGAGTGCGGTGGGCAATGGCGGGAGCGGCGCCGTGCCGGGGAGGGGCTTCTCCGCTGGGGCCGTCGACGCGGCATGTCCATTCGGAGACATGCTAGCACCCCTCAGCTGGGCAATGTGGCGGTCTCTCCAGGTGGGCAGTTCGCCGTGGAGGGTGGGGTGGGGTGGGCGACGTGGGTGAGGAGCAAGTGCCTGCACGCTGTATGGACGATGAGGACGAGGCACCCGGACGAACGTTCGAGTCAGACCTGTGAGTGTTCATAATCTCTCTGTCATCCGGCAAAGTGCAGCCCTGTTTGGCTTTATTTAAATTACCCCATTCTGCAGCAGGCTTGACTGGCACCGGCACGGGCATCCTGACGACAACGTCGTTTCAACTTTACAGGGGGGGGGAAAGGACAGGTGAACGTTGCTCTCACCAGGTGTTCGACGGCCAAGTCGCTTATATACCCGAGCGACTGCAGCCTGCCCAGGGTTGGGGTTCAGAGTCACTGTGCATCGACTCAACTCCACCTTGACTCCGCATGTGTGCGGTGTCTGATCCCAGATGACATCCGGACCCTGCGTAATCGTACTACGCCTGCGATAAGGTGACGGGCTTCAAATTTTGACTCGTTTCATGCTTGTCCGGAGCTTACACTGCGTCTCCTCACGCTGCGGACCACCATTATCCAGTCCAATTATACGGTGCCAAGACTTGGTTTGATTGATTGATCCCCTCGGCGGCCCTTGGTACATATCGAGTTAGTAGAGATGGCGTACACCACGGATCATGAACGCCACCGTTTCGAACGAGAACAGCCTGGACCACGCTCGTGGCCACCCCGCGCCCCGGTGAGTGCTCAAAAGTCAAATTCTTCGATCTATAACAAATCTCAAGGGTTTGCGGCGCTAGTGCGCCTTTTATGCCTCCCACCGGGGTATGCAATATTTGTGGCAGCATCATCCAAGTAGCGCCATTTCCCAGCTCAGACTATACATAAGATACTAATACACAACTAGGGAATACGAATGTCACGTCAAACAGACCTCCCATACGATGGCTCAACACAAATGACCTCGTCCACCCGCCTCTTCAGCCACTCCAGCACGTCCAGTCCCACCGATGCACAATCGCACAACTCGATGTACCGTAGCTTCGAAGGTGCCACACCGTTCACCATTGTAGCAGTCCCCGTCTCTGGATTGCGCGCCTCGATGAGCTGTACAAGTTTCGCGATCCCATCCGGATGCGTATGACAACTCTTCATCGTCACTGATCTCAGATCGGGGCAGATCCAGTGTGCTTGATCGTCCTCGGGCGTTCCAAGCGCTACTAGGAAAGGCTCGAGAGGCGTCCCCCCCACGCTCAGCGAGTGAATGTGGTTCATCTCTGCCAAGAAACCCCACGCAATCACAATGCCTCCAGGACCATAGTAAAGCGTCGAACTGTTGGTGTTCCCGTATGCTACCGACAGCTGAGTGACAGGCGGATTATTGGATCGCTGAAGCAAATTCGTGATGACGTCTTCAATGGGGTCCCGCGCTTCGATGTCGAGGTTGAGCACCTCCAGCGCAGGGAGGGCGAGGGCGTCAGTAAGCGTCGACATGTGGTAATGGCCCCCAAATGTAAGTTCGCGAAGCTTTGGTAGACACGTCGTGTGCAGCGGAAGGATGGCTGGCACGACGACGGCAAAGTGCAGCGTGAGCGATTCAAGATTTGGGTTACTCGAGATAATGTGCAAGATCCGATCCAGTGGTAGATGGTTGGCTGGGAGTGAACGAAGGTTGAGAGAACGCAAGTCGGTCTTGAAGATGGGAGAGGACCACTTGAATGGTACATGATGCAGCATGAGCGACTGCAGCCCGGATAACGACAGAGGGGTCGACGGAGTGTTGCAAGGAAGCCAAGCCCATTCTGTAGCGTATATCGTCTCCGCACACGAAACCTCAAACTCTCTTAGCATGGGTGCATCGCCTACATCATACAATTGAACAAATATTTATCGATGAAATGCGTGACTCGCACCATTGATCGACTTGAGCGCGGATATCGAGGGAAATTGCTTGTCGAACCGGAAGACAAACCGTTCCCACCGGTGCATCTGCTCAATCAAGTAGAAGATCGCGATGTGTCCCCAATGCGTGTTGCGTTGGGCTTGCGGGCAGCTTCGCGAGGAAGGGGGCGGAGGAGATGCTCCCCAGGCGTCGTGATGGGACGGCGACTGTGGGACGATTATCGGTGTTTGTGCTGGAGGCAAAAGAATGGCGCCTGGCGGTGGGTGCGGTAGGACATAATGCGGAGGTGGGCTGGGTGGCGGTGGGATCCAGGGTGTAGGGGATGATGCTCGCGCGCGACTAGAAGGGTCCCCCGAACTTGTATTCACCCGCAAATAGATTTCGATGTCCAGAGGAACCTTGTCACCGGACCGCTCAAGCCAGAGGCGAATGGTGTCTGGGGACGCGCTCTGGTTGGTCACGAGCCGTATCTGGACAGAAGAGTCAGTTAAGACGGTTTAAATCAACATATGAGCAGCATGCGTGCTGAACATGTGGTTTTTCAAAGGGAAAGGGAGCGCAGTGGATCAAATAACTTCAGGGGATATTTAGCGCCGAAATTTCCAGCGGGATACCAGTCCACGAAAGGTTGGATCAAAAACATATGCGGGCGCCAATATAAATGCGGGCAATAGGAGAAGCATCCACACCCGATGCGCGTCATAGAAGTTCGTCGCTCACCTTGGACCATAATTTAGGTATCGATAGAGCCAGTCTTCGCCATAGGACGCAGACGGAGGCGAGGATCCAAGCACAGCAAGGGTGGTTATCAAAGTTGAACATAAAGATATGGTGGAGGAGTTCGCGGGGCAGTCGCCGTATGGGGGAGATGTACGCCAGCGTGTGCTTTACTTTTTCCTCCAATGCATGTTGGTCACGCTGCATCTCTCGAATCGCGCGCTTGCTGTCGGAGACGATCAGCGCGAGGGCATCCTCGGCTGAAGTTATCCGTTCTGAGAGTTGCGAGAGCTCTTGGCGCTGTGTTTGGAGAGCTCTACGGGCTTCAGAGACGCTTGATTCTGTAGGAGGTTCTGGATAGCCGAGGGGGTCCATGGTGGGTGTCGCTGGTGTCGAGGAAGGCAAGTAAAGAAGGCCGACAACCCGAAGCGGATGGGAAGTCCATTTATGAGCACGTGCGTGCTACCTCGTACCTCACAGCATCGCTCACAGGCGTACACCTCCATTCCACAGCAATACACTGGGTTGTCGGCCGACACTACAGCGTGCGGCACACACAACGAGCTAATTACAAGACCTCTATGGTACAATGCGGACGACGATGGAGACCGTGCAGGTATGTCACTTCTTTCCAGCCTCTATGGCGTCTCCGTTCTTGCATGCAATAATCTTTATTCGCGGTGCAGACACCATCTCGTTCGACTCCATCTTGAAAGACGGATTCTTGACGATAAACGTCCACACGTCGTCGCAAAGACGATACGTATGCAGGTGACCCTGTAAACGCACAGCATCAGCCCCACACGCCCAACATGTACACCGAGAATGTACTTTGAGCGTCGTCTTGGTTTTCACCGACTTGACCATCGTGTCTGCGAGGGATTTGTCAAACTAGACGGTCACGTCAGCGTGCCTCGTCGTGGGTGCGATGCCACATGCAGAACCTGTTGCAACACCTTCATCGCCAGTTGTGGCGTGATGGCACCGCTCGTGATGAGCTCGTCCAGCGAGTCGGTGAGAGCCATGCCAATGCTGCAAGGCCATTGTAGGGATCGGTTTGCGACCAAGTAAATTGTTAGACGTACGATGATCCTCTGTAAAATTCATAGTATGCAGTGGCCATGTTGGACCGCGTGGACGATGCTTGCAAAGCGCACACAGGATGTGACGTGTCATACATAGTCACAGTGATTGGCACATCCGCGATCCTTCTGATGTTCTCACACGTGGTGAGATGGCCGAGCGGTCTAAGGCGCCAGACTAAGGACTAGGTCATTAGATGACCACGGAATATCTGGTCCGAAAGGGCGTGGGTTCGAATCCCACTCTCATCAAACTTTTTTGCTTCTAACCCCCAAGCTGTGCCATACATCAATAGGACTTTCAAGATGACGCGAATTGGCATTTCGAGGTAGAACGGATCAGGTGTCTGTTCGAGAAGAACAAGGTGGACATGGCTTTCCAGTGGTGTAGGTTGAGTGATACTTGCCGAGGCCATGTGGAATGAATGAATCAGTTTATTCGACTAGTGAGGATGAGGATCCAAACATTACTGTGACAATAGGGGTAATTAGGTGTGACGCGGTACCGCAGTTCAAACCCTAGACAACCTATTTCCAGCTCCTAGAGGAGCCCAGCCACCGCTCCTGCTCCGACAGATCCGTTGCGTGGGGAACCTTCCAAGCTGCTGATCCCACAACGATCTTGCGCACGTCGCATCGTTGAGGCAACATCATGGGATGCGTATACAGGAAAACAACAGCGATATGCTCAACTAAAAGGGGGAGAAGAGCGGCGGCGCTGAATGTAACATTGTCGCTACTGACTCTGGCAGACGGTGGCCGTAGCATACAGATCGATCGCAATCGCCATCCGCGCTCTTTGAACGCATCACTCCAGTCTATCGCATCACATCAGATGCGGCGGCGACAGTGCATCGATTCTAAAACGGTCGTCAGAATACAGCACCGCGACAGAGAGTATGGGCTTACTATGTGACGTGCCGTGCCACATGTCCTATCGTTGTTCTCGGCCAATCGTAGACGGTAGGCTGACCAGACGGCAGTATGACATCATGGTGACATGCACCGGCTTTGAGAACTTCACAAGCACAATTGCTAACTTGAAGTCACTCACTTTGTTATTAGGTAGCCACATCCGCTACGTGTCCGATCTATGAATCGAGGACTATCGCGAACGGGGTGTGTTGCAGATATGTATTTGATTTTCCTTGGCCTCATGAGCGGCGAGTACAAGGATGGCAAGGGCAAATAGAAGGAACAAGTCATCGTCGTCATCGAGAAGATAAAAAGCGAGTAAGTCGAGATCCATTGGTTGTCAATGTGGTGTGGAGGTACGCCGAGTCTGTAAAAATTATGCCCTCCCACGCTCCGGTAATGTCACCATGCTCGCTTGAACTAGTAGTGATAGTGCGGCGGCCATCGATAAATCTGCACTGGCACAAACCATAACGGACGCTGATACTTTTTCGACGCTACTACAGGGATGTATAGCTTGGCAGTCGTAAGCGAGTTCAAGTGAGATTGTCTGATACTTGCCAGTGCGCACCTCATCTGACTCACTCACCGGCACTGGCATTCAAGTTAGCCTCTTCATCTTATCGACATGAGTCAGCGTTTTCGGTCGGAACTGACCAGCCACCCGACTGGGCAGGCAATCAGGGTGCGTTTGCATCCAACTGAGCCCCCTGAGTGGCTCTTAGCCAAGATGTCGTCGGTAGCATCCTGCGATATTTAGGCCCTCAGTGAAGAGAGGATTCAGACAGAAAGTGCTGTTGGGTCCAAGGTAACTATTCATGATATTAGTCGGTTTCTTTTCCTTGCAAGCTCGTGGTTCTTTTATCTCTTTATTCCTCGTCATTCCCTCAGTTGTCACGCATATGGAGAATCTTGTCCTGTCCATGTTGCATGTTTTCTTGCTATGACATAAGTCATACATGCTATTAACACATGCTCTCGTTGCAGTTTCGCTGTGGAATCTGAAGACAGAAACTTTGCACAGACATGTACGGAGATGTACAGAAGCGACGACAACATGCCAACATTGTCAACCCAAAGGCAAGTCGTTCGAATGGATCGATCCTCTCACCATTCTCAGGCTCTTCCTGAACGACGACGACCTGTTTTGTGGCGAACGTCTCCTGAACACCTCGATGATTCCCTTGTCCGTCTCTGTCATATCTGCGAGTCCGTGCACCGTTCGAACCATTTTTTAACTTGGGAGAATTTTATTCAATGACTGACCCCGCCCCTCACAACATCATATCATCAGAGACGCCGGCTCGTAGAGTCGCAGGTTCGAGTCCCGCGGATTCGATAAGGACAACAGCCTACAACAGTAGATAGTCGAGTATGTCCGCTGAAGTGCCGTCAGCCGACAAGACACCCAATTCGTCTGCATCACGAGAAATTTCGTCTATGTATTCGGTGGCACCAGAGAGGTGAGCAACCTTGCAGCAAGTAGCGTGCAGGGCAAGCAGCTCGCACGCAGGAACCGGAAGATTTTCGGGATCCGGGGTCGAGAACTTAACAAACTGGCGCACGAGTCCCGGTTTCAGACCGAACCACTTGACTTCATAACAATCCTCCTGAGACTGTAGTGAAACGGTACCCGATGAGTGTTGTGGCCCAGTAAATACGCAGTAATACCAAAAATCGCCGTGGCTTCGAAGTATAACTCCAGCCGATCAAATGCCTCGTGGACATCGGCTTCAACAGAGAAGACATTGGTCAGGGAATGAACATTCTCCCCATCGAATCCGTTGATGTCATAACCGAACCACTTGAGAACGGCCAGTATGGAAGCGGAACAGTCAAGCTAGGCATCTAGACGTGAGTTCTTCGTTACAAGTAGTGCGAGCACATGTGACCATGCACCTTGGTATTCTCTTTGGATCTAGGTTCCACACCAAAGTATGTAGCCTCTGGAATAATGTGGGCACACCGTGTGTAGACTCCGATAGTCATCGGATCAAGTTGGGCGATAATACGCTCGGGGGCTGAACAGTCGATGATACCTGTTACGACACATCTCCAATTATCTCGAATGAGAGACTGTGCAAGGCGACCAGTTAGAAAGAGGAAAGAGGAATAACGTTCCGGTCATTCACTGACGTGATATTTGGCATCCTTGTGATTCCTGGGGGCCTGGGTGATGTCGACCTTCACCTCATCCTTCACGACCTCAAAGGAGGATCTTGAGGAGTGTTTGCTGGGTTCCGGCGTTCGACCTCTGTACTTCCTGACTAGACAACATGGTCGATAGATTAGCATGCAGGGAATGAAAGTGGCAAATGGAGAATTCACAAGGTAAGATGAGGTTACGTTCGAAGGCTGCACCGACATCGGTGAGGTTGCTGCTCGAGTGTATGCACTTGGCGACGTCAGAACGAACACCCCGATTGGGCGCATGTAGCAGAAAGAAGCCAAGAATCCTGACATAGCGCAGCTTGTCCTTGAATGCAGCGAGCTCCTCTTCGTGATTGAGGCAAATATTGTACGCGCTGAAGTTATCAGAATCCTCGTCGGCGATACGTTGCACTTCAGGAGAGTCGACCTTCGGAAGGGGAGTAGGCATAGCGCAGTGCGAGTTGAGTACAGGCCGTGGGCCCCTTCCGATGCTCAGTAATTTGCAAAAAGATTTGACGAGAGTGGGATTCGAACCCACGCCCTTTCGGACCAGATATTCTGTTGGTCATCCAATGACCTAGTCCTTAGTCTGGCGCCTTAGACCGCTCGGCCATCTCGCCAACAAATCTGGACGGAGTAAGAGTCTACGAGAGTGCTGGGGCACGGGCGTGCTGAAGAAACTTGTCTAGCGCGATCATCAAGGGAAGAAAAAAGTTGTGATGAGAGTGGGATTCGAACCCACGCCCTTTCGGACCAGATATTCCGTGGTCATCTGATGACCTAGTCCTTAGTCTGGCGCCTTAGACCGCTCGGCCATCTCACCGATGCGTTTCGCACACAACAAGGAATCCCTGACCACGATCGTCGATAATGGTCAATTACGGTCAAACGGTGAGTTCATTCACACTGATACCAATCTACTCCAGACATCCAGGGGCGGTGGAGTGCTCTCCGCAACTATGGTTAGGTGTCAGGTCTATCTCGATATTTGCATGGGGGACTCCAAAAAGTTCTTACGTGATCGGGACTCGTACGATCGCGCCCGATCACACCTCGACAAACACGCCGCGAGTTATGGTCTACCATCCAAACCAGAGGAATTGACCGACTGGCAGAAAGAGATCTTACAGGACATCGATGCGCCACAGGCACGCGAGACACCATTACTGTTCGAACCCCCAGAGCCCTTGTTGGCGGGGCGGCTCATCTTCGAATTGAGCGCGTCGCCCAAGTTGGCAAAGACGACCACCAACTTTGTCGCGCTCTGTACTGGAGAGAAAGGGACGTGCAAGAGTGCATCGAATAGGAGGCTTCATTACTTGGAATGTCCCATCCATCGAATCATCAAGGGCTTTGTTGCTCAGGGCGGAGATATACTTCGGGGAGATGGAAGCGGCGGCGAGGTAGGACCACACCACCCTAGATGCATGGCAGCCTGATCTCTGATCCGATCTCGTGTAGTCCATTTATGGAGGCGATTTCAAAGCTGAAGAAGAGGGCCTCAGGGTGATGCCCCGCAAAGGCTCGCTTGGAATGGCGAGTTCCAAGACTGGGTCGGGGGCCAGGAACACGTCACAATTCTTCGTCGTACTCACGGACGACGAAGCTCAGTTGAAGAAGTTGAAAGGCCAGTATGCGATATTCGGCCAGCTGAAGGGCGGAGCAGAGGAATTACGCGTACTGGATCGTCTCAGTGAGGCTGGGGGTGACAGCGAAACGCCGCTCGTTCCCGTCTGGATAGGGGGTTGTGGAACATGTCAATCAGATTAACAATACAGTGTGAGTCACCCGTGGTGGGTCCCAAGGGCAATACCGAGCTGATAGCTCCAAGAGCCAGACCTCTGCCGCATTGCCTAGGTTGTTACATCACGAGTCCCCCAAAACCAGTTAGCCAACTCGATCGACTCCCGCGATGAGAATCTCGGGATATGAATTTGGAATGGAACCTTGCGCTTTGCCCCTCGATTTCAGCGACGGCAATTCCGAGCTTAGGGACAAACTTTCCGCTCATCTTGGTACCGTCAGTTCCTCAACAAACGGCACCAACGGCGCCACACGGTCTCAGCTGAGCTGAGACGCGCCAGCTGAACATAAGATTCTGGATTGTCTTGCCTCGCGAGGGTTAAATGAGGACAGCGCCGTGACATATGCCCCTGAATGCCCCCGTTCGATATTGGAGTATGCACCCACTGGAACGATACAGCCTCATCGGCTGGTCAACTAGAACCCGGGCGAGTTTACGAGAGATGTAAATTGACGGTACCGCACCTTACCGCACTGATCGGAAAGGATTTGAAAGTGCTCGAAAACAATGATCAAGTGACCCTTTGGACATCACTTTCAGAGAAACAGGCTGTGTAGACTCGGGAGTAGTCTGGTGTAATACGTCCTCTGAGGCTTGTGCCCTGAGGGGTCCCGATCCATCGTTGCCGCTCCACGCGAAGGGGCGTTGTTGATTACCCTAAATGCCGCCTTCCAAATAAATCTAGCTTTGGGCCGCGGCCTCGTGTGTCACAACCTTGATGCATGAGGCCCAAGTGTAAAATCAACGAGGCAAGTGAGAAACGGCGAAGTGAATAAGGAACGTTGTTCCGAGTTTGAAAGCTTATTTGCCAGCCTAGATAAAGGGAGGTAAGAAGCAATTAATTGATTCACTAACAAGTCTGAGATGAGCAGGATAAACAGTTCAGATTATCGTAGCTGATGGACGCTGGACTTGGTCATGTGCTTCCAACACTTGCATGCTTGGTGAACAGGCATTGGAAACTCGAGAGCAGTATGTCGATTAAAAATATAGACTGCGGCTATTTTGTTGGTTCCGAGATACGACTCAATCATCCGAGCAAGTGAACATGTGAGGGGCGGTTATAGTCCAGCACCGCTGTTGCATATGTGAACTTTTATTCGTTTAGATAAAATCAAACAAATGGCTCACGCGACCGTCCTCTTAGCTGATATATGTACATGTGCGTCCTCTGCGTGTTCAGGGATATTTAGATGATGTAGCAGATCGCTTTCTGGGCCGCCCATCCGCTCACAAATCCGCAACGCTGTGTCATGAAACTCCTCGGGAACCCCGCTGGATCTCCCCGGCAACAAAAGATGTGGAAGTATTCGGGTGTGGAATAATTGATGAGCAACGGAACCACCCTATACGTCGCAATAAGAAACAACGTCGCCACCACGTCGTCAAACACTGTAGATGTCACTACAATGGAAGCCGAACACGTACGAATTGATGATAAACACCTCCCATCACAGCCTGAACGGCTTCACCCATCACTTTGTAAAGCCCAACACTCTTTGCAATACCGGAAGATGCCTTCAATGCCTCGTCCAGTTCGGAATCGGGATTTTGGGTTTGAGCGGTCCGGAGAGTTTCCTTTGGAGCTGTCGGGACCCAGAGGAGCACACGACCAAGAGACCACCGAGGTGCAACATGTTCTCCCAAGAAATACGTGTTCAGAGCGCGTGAAGTCAAGCGGTCGTAATCGTGGTGTGCATGACCTTGTGCAGCTTCGTGGACGAACAATAGGTAATATGATTCCAAGACACGGCGGCCTATCGATGTTCGTGTGATAGAAGGAAACGTCAACCACGAGCGAGAGTCATTCTCGTTGAATGAATACCCACCGATGAACCCCAGGCGACCGTTGTGCCCATGAATAGCAGCTCTGTGACTGCCGTGAGTGAGTATTCGCTTTGCTAACTCCGGAGGAAACTCCAAGGACCGAAAGACGGAATTAAGATGAGAAGCAAGACGCGCGTCGTCGTATGACCCTCTTGAAGCAGTGTGAGATGATGGGTGGTCTTCTGAGATAGACTCTGCATGTCGCGTCGAGAAATTGAGCCGCGCTGATGGTGTCCGGGGAGGCGCGAGTGCCAAGGCTTTTAATGAGCGCTGAAAAGGCCGAAGGAGGGGATTTATGGCTCTAGGAAGGCGAGACATGGTGAACTCCAAGTTGTTTGAACAAGCGGCCCCTTGACAGAACTGGGACTTGAGCTTGAGATTGAAGCCGCGAGAGTGTCACAGTGCAATTTGCAAAGCCCGTAAAAAAGTTATAGCAGGTCACGTGCTCACTATAGTCGAGTGCTTTCCACCGACTTGGCACAGGCTCGAGGACCTTGAGGTTGTGGTGACAAGATACCCGACTCTACAGGTAATGCTAGCTTACTAGAAGAGTGGATCCAGGCTCGCCAAGAAGGTTTCCTTCAATCTACAGAAGGTTATGCATACTACCACCCTATTAGCACGCGGCCGTCCATTTGAATCGGCAACGTGGTTGACATGTGCCAACGGTTATCTCCAACTTGAATATTGGACGCAGTCCTCAACAGCCTCTCCGGCCAATTTGGAATTATCTGTTGACTTCTACTGCTCTCGCATGCGGATGGGGGGAAATAGCAGTCCCTTGCATGATCTTCTATCTACCACCCACAGTTCGGATCTCCCGAAAACTGCTGGGTACCTTCATCGACAGGTCCCTTGTTGTGGATTATCCCGATCTGGAAGCTGCTTCAACTCATCGCCCACGGACCTAGAATGGAAGGAATCAGCGTTGGAACACGCTTGATTCCACGAGGTCATGGGCCTCTCTGGCCCACTCGTCTGATTATCAACTGCGTTCTTGCGTAAGGTTTCTCCCAGCCGTTGGAGTGAACTGACTTTAATCACACTAGTACTGCCGGAAAAAAATGTAAACACCCACCCACCGGCGATGTCCTTCGCGGCTGCGAGATGTGCCAAACCCACAATTCCAGGGTTCTCGTTTGCACGGCCCTGGACAAACAGTTCCGAAACACACCCGGCCTTGTGGCTTCCTCCGTCCGTTGCGGTGCTACATGTTTCCGATGCCTCAGTGTATTCAATAGCACTTGGGGGCGACGGTGTTTCGATACACGGTATAAAGCCGAGAGGAAATCCGTCCGTGTTTCCATCCAGGTCCCCGTTCTTCTCTACTTCAGATCTGCTCAGCTGACCTGTCGCTTACCAAATGAACTTCAACGCTCTACCTACCGTGTCGTTCACTCCGACCTCGGTCAGCTTCCCCTTTGAGTCCAAGCAGCTGTCACTCTCGAACAAAGTCAGAGTACAGTTGGAATCTCAATCCAGTGTCACACCCTCGCCGTCCAACGGTATCTTCCCTAGAGGTCCCCTTTCGTTGAGTGCGCCGCACGCGGAAGTCTGGATCCAGGGGAAACAGGTTTGACCAACTTTTTCGTCCATTCCCCCATCGAATGCTGAATAAGCCAACTCAGGTCATCATCCGAGATCGTTCCTCGACGTACGGTACCTACGTCAACGGTATCCGAATACAACAGCAAACATTGTTGCAAGACGCTGATATTGTGGTCCGTGATTCCCAACTACAATCGTTGTTCGTCCTCATCTCTATTTGTAGACGTTGGGGCAACGCCTATCTCGTTCCTCTGCTCCTCCCAACACGCGTGATTCTCAACTCAACCCCATCGAGGCATTTGTCACCATCGTTGGTGTGTGAAGCGGAGTTGCAGGTTCCCTTTTTCGTATACCATCTCCTTTAGATTCCCATGCCTCCTTGATTGCTTCACCGCCTGCTTCTGTATTTCATAGTTCCTGAATGTCTACAAGCCCTGGACGCCATCAAGATGTACACTCTTGTACCCCCTATGTACTCTTGTTCTGGTGCGCTACGGTTCACTTGAAATAGAATACCATGTTGTATTAGATCGACGCGTCCCTCGAACGTTATGCTCTGTTATGGGTCTACATTCAAACACGCCACGATCGTTGCACTTGCTTCATTTAAACACCTTATGCGTCTATCATCAAGAACAAAGTTCAGCAGATAAGCACGAGTCGGAAAATTAAGGTCTGTATGGGAATAGTGACTCGGAAATCTCGGCGAGGCATTGCATGTGACACCGAGACTGTGAACTTACCTTTGGACGCTCAGCGATTCTATCTGACCTCGGATACCATCGAGAATCGACAGTTTCGGTTTGACAAGCGTCTTCTTCAGGAACGTGAAACCAAGGCCCACAGCCCAGGGAAAGTGACGACTGCGGACGGATGAGAATGACCGTAACTGCGAGGTATCACGACTTTGTCACACATGAATAGGCCCAGGCACACGGAGTCCGTCCGAGGATGTGATGGGCTCCAATCGATATCAAATCCAATCAACACTCTTCCCGAGGAACGAACTCCTCGAGGGAGACGCTGGGAGTGGGTCAATGAGTGTCGCAAGTTCATCAGCCTGAGAGGGGAGCTATTCATGTACCCTACCTCACAAAACACATACCCGCGAACCTGGACACGGAACGGCTCGACTCGAACTTGAGGATCATCCATGTCCGTCTCACGCGTACCGAATTCCTTGTGGTGCGTTCATCCACATCCACACCCCCATCGATTCGACGGAGACCACGGAGTGAGAAGAAGGGGCTAAATGGAGTTTGTGTATTAGCCGACGAAGAGCGACAATAAGCACTGTACAGCGAGGATGCATGCGCACTGAGCCACCCCAGAACTCGACCTTGTTCCTCGGCCCGCTATGATAACCAGAGGGGTGCATGGAACGCCAATTTATCCGCTTTTTTTTTCAACACGACGCTCGGACAAACCGAGGTCCGATGGTGATGAAGACGCTAGGAAGTGCGTCCCTGAGGTTTGATCAATCGACCGTTCGATAAGGAAACAAAAGAAGTACGAACAGTAGGAGAACGTCAGCGAAGACGTTTCCATGTCCTTCCTGAAATGCCCTATAGGCTATTGTCATAGCCTACTCCGGCTAGGGTGTCTAACAGCGGCACTGTCAAAGAACCCAACAACCCAGAAGAGTCGAATCCAAAGTCTAAATACCCACTACTTTTTAGCCGATCGATGCAACGAAAATTGCAGTGACGCCTGGGAATGAACAGGGTACGCAAACGTTCTTCCAATGGTTTATCCCCCTCCGAGTTTCAGAAGTTCCGGAGCGATCGACTCGGAGTGAACTCGGGACGTCGGCAGGACCGAGCTCAATGTATTGGATCGTGTCCTTCGCCCCTGCGGCGCCATTCGCGCACCCCTGCCCTCGAGGTTTCGGCGTGACCACTGACCAACGCTGTCCTCAAGTTCAACTCACCATTGATCGTTCTCGGCGACAAAGTGTTAATTAACCAGGGCGGAGATAAACCGCATCGTCGAGAACCCATACGTACAAATATGATATAACTGAAGTTTGAACTGATCTCGCAAGCGAGCTCGAGGACGATCCTGAATCAAGTAAGAGCGAAAGGGGATGGAGAAACGGGCCGGTCTATGTACAGACGCCCACATGTCTCCGTTGATCTGTAGTTTTTTTTGACAGGAGGAGCCGCGGACGTACCGGTGTCTTGAAGATAACCCGCAACGACTAGGAGGACCGAGGTGGATCGGATTGACAAGATACCTCGTCGAGCGTCACGCTATAGCTGTTGCTATTAAGTACCAGGGTCAGGGTCTTGGACTGGTCATGACTGCTCCTCCGGAAGTTCTTCCCGGTTCCCGGCCACTGACAAGTCCACTCTGCTGGCCGGCATCAGGATCGAACTTATTTAGGATGGGTGGGACGTATCGTACCCACTAGTCAATTACGAGACCATGTTGAAACTTGAAGGAGAGCGGGCGAGGCGACGCACTCAATTGATTCAACGAGCCGAAAGGACGTTGTACTCTCTAGACACGGCCAGCGCTCCCCTCCGAGTTTCAAAAGTTCCGGAGTGACTGACTTGGAGCCTGGGACCGCGAACAGCGGCGGGGGGAAACAAACAAACAATCGTGACAGGATGAGTCCCTGGACCAACGACATCCAAAGGTTCAATTGCACAACACGATTCAAATGGCGCCAGTGAAGAAAAGTGGACATGGGTCAAATTTTCAAACCCCACACTACGCAACAGTTTGACGAGACTCGACGTAAGTACGTCAAAAACCCACTCAGTCCCGTGGCCCATCCAGCACATCATGTCGTCTGCACATCGTCTTCCCAATCGTCCGGTACCTCGACCTCTTCTCGCCCAGCACCAGCACCCCGAGCCTCCGAGTCGACGACAACAACCGGCACACTCCCAATCCCACTCCCAGCTGCCGCACCCTCACTCTCTCGCCCCCGCTGTGCCTGCACCGACGGCGACACCCACACGCTCCTCGTCCCACTCGCACTCGCAACGCCAACGCCACTCGACCGACTCGGACCAGGCGACGCCTCGCGCGATCGCACCACCGGCGAAGGCACCCGCACAGGCGTCCCACTCCCCGAGCGCGGCGTTCCCAACCCCGACTTGGCCACCATGTTCCACCCCGCTCCCGTGCCTGCATTCCCGCTCGCGCCACCCCACGCAGACCCCCCAGCACCCAGCCCCGCACCCGCACCCGCGCCCCTCCCAGCTCCCAACCTCACATCGACCAACCGCCCCATCGTCGACCCCGCCGACGCAACATACTGCGACAGCACCGGCACCGGCACGCGCGTATCGATCCGCCGAATGAGCTGCACGCTCCGATGCGGCTCCTGGTCGACCATGACCGTGTCCATGCGGTATATCGACGCGAGCTGTCCCCAGAGACCGTCGATTCATAAGACGCATCAGAAGAGAAGACAGGGAAGGACTCACGTCGTGCACGAATTTACGCCGGTCGGGCGGCATGTGCGGCAACACTTGCGTACGTCGGTCCGAGGTGACGAACCTGCACCCAAGAAAAGAAAAGCCCGTTAGCATCAGCACCCCCAATCACGACTCCAAACAGAGAACGAGGGAGAGAAACGCACTCTGCAAACACCTTCTCCACGACGCCCACGAATTTGGGCCCCAAGCCCCTCGCAACGCCGACCAACTCGGTCGCATACGTCACCTTGCCTTTCGCCTCGCGCTTCTCCTCGCTGATGCCCAGCGCCTCGGCGAGCCTCGCGTTCCGCTTCTTGATCTCGCATTCGCCCGTACAGGCGAGCGAGAGCTTCGTCCCGGAACAGGGCATGGTGGAGCGGAGGTGGCTACAAGGGCACGTCAGCATGACGGGGGCGAGACAAGGCTCGGTTTCGGGGCAGGCGGCGGGGGCGTGGCACGTTTGTGTACAGGGGTGTTGTGCTGGGAGGCTGAGAGGGAAAGAGAGGAGACGTGAGCAATGATGCGGAGTGAGGAGCGAGGCCGTGCCACTGGCACGCACCATGATTTACGGGATTTACCGCAGACGGCGGTACACGTCCCGCACGCGTCGGCGTGGCAGAGTCGCTCGCAGTGATGAAACCCGCACCCCAGGAGCCTAGCGTCGCAAAGAAGGAAGAAAACGACATCAGTGCCCGTCCAACCACGGCCAACACAACGCACTTTCCACACACGGTCCCGCAGCCCACTCTCTCCTGCGAGCACCGCACGTTGCCCACTCGATTCTTCCCGCACGCACACACCTTTTCCGTCAAAAACGGACACGGCGGACACGCACCGCCACCATAACCCTCGCCGACCAACCTCAGTCCCTCATCCGCCGTATCTGCCCCAGCAACTACCACCCCTTCATGACACGCATGCGGCACATGCGGGTGGCCACACGCCCGCGCCGGCCGCGCACACGGATACAGACACCGCAACAGCGCCCCGCACGAAATCGGTGGGTCCAACACCGTCCGGCCACAGAAACAAACGAGCTCCTCAAACACCCCCCTCGGGCACACGGCACACGGCCCCTTGTGGTCACGCTGCTCACAGCGGTGGTTCCCGCACCGGAGGACCCGACCGCAGGGGAGGTCGCACTCGTGAAGGTCGCCCTGGACATGAGCGTACACGTCGAGGTCGGCGTGTATGGGGTCGCGTCGTTTGGAGGACTTGGCTGCGGCGGCGCGTTGGAGGGAGGCGAGGGAGGCGAGGGGGCAGCAGATGCGTCCGCACTGATGGCGCCCGCAGGCGCGGAGTGCCTGACAGGGCTTGTCACAGAGAATGACCTCGCTCGCAGGGGTGTCGCTGTCGGTGGGGAGTTGCGCAAGGACGGCGTCGCCGCAGGGCGTCTTGTGCTTTGTAGCGCCGCAGCGACAGGTGCAGTCGACGCGTTCGGCGCAGGGCGGACAGGGATCCCAGTGGCAGGTCGCTTGGCAGAGATGGCCGCATGGGAGGGGTTTGGAGCAGGGGGAAGTACAGGTAGGGAGGGGCGAGGTACATGATGTACGGGGTGGGAGGAGTGCAGACGTTGAGCGAGTGCTGCTGGCTGCGAGTTCGTCGGATGATTGGGCGATGCGACAACGACCGCATGCGCAAGAAACGACGCGCTCGGGGTCAAATGGACATGGTGGAGGCGTCCGAGAAGGTGGATGACAGAGCTTGGAGCAAGTGTGGTGTGAACAGGCAAACGGACTTAAGACATGTATCAGTAAGAGCAACTTTGACAGAAAAAAAACCCGTACCGCTTGCATGGATGGCCGCATCCATAGCTTCCCATCCATACTTGTTCAGAGCCATCGTCTTTGACAACGACGCATTTAGTACTGTCCTCGACCTCGACCTCGCCACACCCAACGTGCTTCGTTTGTCGCCCACACCAACACCGAACTTCATCTCGCCCCGGACACGGCGAACACGGGCCTTCATGGCACGTCTCCGCGCACCGATGTTCCGAATTGCCGCATTGTAAAAGTTTGAGACACGGTTGAGAGCACGAAACCGACCGCGCCGTCCCGCCGACCTGGCATTTGGCACTGTGTGTCTCCTTGCCACAGAAACACGCCACCTGGATGGTCACCGCACACGGCGGACACGGTCCCGGATGACACGGCAGCGGACAAGCGTGTTTGCACGCCGAGCGCGGGCGCGAACACGGTTGTGCGCACGAATGCGGCGTGGCGATGCGCGGCGGCAGCGGGTTGCGCATCCGCAGACAAAAGCACCTGTGTCACGACCAATGAATGTCCGATAAGAGACGACGGAGGAGAGGTGCGTACATGTATGTGTCGGGTACCGCCTGGCGTGTCGCGCGACACCCCGGACAGCACCATTCGCCAGGACGCTGCTCGCCCCGTGCTCGCCACGCCTCCTGGACCTCCTTGACCCTCTTCTCCGCCCAGGCGCGTATACACTTGAGATGCAACGTATTCCAGCAACAGTGGGACTCCTCTGCGTCCCTGTCGTCCACGGCGTCCGTTGGGGAGTTGGTCGGCGGGGAACAGGACCACGTCGGTTGTCCAGGACGGATGGGGGCGAAGCAGATCGAGCATTCGGTAAAAGGGGGCGTGCGCAGGGCGTGTGTGAGGGTCGAGGTGAGGTCGTCGCCGGGCGGTTCGCGGGGTCGTCGTTGAGGCTTGGGCTTGGGTTTCTCGGCGGGAGGAGGCTGGTGCTGCGTCTGCGCATCTGTGAGCGTCGCCCTGAACCTGTCTCGGCGAGATGGGCGGGGTGGGTGGGATGGCGCTGGCTCGCCGCTGGGCTGTTCGGATCGAGGAGGACGTCGCTGTGGTCTTGGAGGCGGCCGAGCGTCGTTTGTGGTGTCTCGTTGGGCATCTGGAGGTTGTGCATTCGAAGTGGTGCCCAGATCAGCCCCAGAGGGCCGTCCTCGTCCTCTCCCTCTACGATGTCGAAAACGATGTTCTTGTCGTTGTGGAGGGTTATCGGGTTGATCCATAGGTCGACGGTGGTGTCTGAACCCACCGATTTATATGTCCTAAATTTGGTGGATGACTCACACCCACGATCGAGTCTATCGCGGCACCGCAACAATACATGACTTGAAATGACATCTAGAATGCTAACGATTGGGAAATATAATCCATCTAATGCCCTCGTACACTCCCCGCAGGTCTAATCCAACCCGGTCCCCGTCTGCAGCCAACACGTCGCCTCGTGCTCTCTCTATCATCCCGCGATCAGCGCCAACCAGCGCAAAAGAGGCTCAGGACGAACTCTCAGTTTCGACCGCCGCCCGCTTTCCCCGCTTCTCCTTGAGCGCACGTTCCATCTCTTCAAACGCATCGAGGACAGCGCCCTTGGATCTCTCATTCGCCGTGGGAGACGTATGGGTCGCTTTTCCAACGCGGATGTGAGCGGGCCACTCGGTCTCGGGTATGTGTCGTGCAGAGAGGGCAGCACGAAGCGTCGTCACAGAGTCCTTGTACGCAGCCAACGCCTCTTCGTACAAGTCGTACACGCACACCGCACATCCAGACATGCAGCACTCTATTAGAAGTCGGGTCAGATACATTACTCATCGAGGAAGAAAAGACGGTCGACACACCATCGTCCGCGGGTGCTCGGGGCTCTTTGGGTATAACGAAACCTGCAATGGTATCGGGGGTTGTGGACGTCCTCGCGCGAACAGAGAGGTGCGTCGCACGTTCGGATTTGGCTCGGGTGGTGTTTTCGAGTCTGCGGTAGCGCTCGGTAAGATTTTGACCTCGTCGTGGGGTGGAAACACTGTTAGATACGAGTCGGACGTGGCTCGCGAGAGGACGACGAAGAGACCATCGTGCAGGAGACAGCATGCATGAGGGAGTCAGAACACAACCAGATTTGGCAGGTACGGGCGGATCGCAAAATGCCGTACCGCGGCGCGTGACAAGGTCGACATTATTCTTCGGCGTCGAGTCACGATCTATGACACGGACGCTATACTTAAACCCCTTCCTCGTATGACCAGAACGACCATCTGATCTCCAAGTATTAGGTCTAGTTTTGGGACACTACTCCACTTGTAGTCCTGGCAGTCTGAGACTGCAGTGAAATAACGACGGAACTACTGCTGGTCACCCTCGTACACGACAGCAAATACATGTACAAGGAGACGCCCAGCCAATCCATGGCACGTCGACCAACGGTTCGCAGCGACACCAAATAGACTCCAAGTAGACGAACAAGTTTACGTATTGAATCTCTCCTTCAAGTTGTATAAATATGTAGGGGTTTCTTGGCGCAGGCCATACCGAATAACGGGTCGAGCTGCAGCAAATAGTATTCAGTACGATCAAGACACCGCAACGATGGAATGTTCAGGCGAGACCGAGCAAGTCCATATATCTCGGTGTCAATGACGGGACGTACAAGACAGTAAATACATATACATCGTACACCACTGGCAGTGGGCACACCCGAGCATTCAGAGGCCGACATGGATGAACGGAAGCCACTCGACGAACGACGCCCTGTGATTGTCCCGAAGACGTCCGACAGCATCGTGCAGCGCCCGCGCAGCCTCCCGATAGTCCGGCGTGGTCCCGTTCCGGAAGAGTTGCCCGTACACGTCCCATGCCACACGGGGCGCAAGCTTATCGCTGATCGACCACATCGTGCCAACGACTCCCCCGTAACCCGCAAGCAACATCCCCGCAGCGATATGGACAGCCTCGTCGGAGAGCATCCCATCGCCCGTCGCGGTCTGACATGCGGACAGAAAGGCGAGTCCACCACGGGGACGGGACAACGTAATGATGTCCGATAGTTTCAAGCGGCGGCAATCAGCGAGACAGAGCCCACTGTCAGTTGTATCTTGGATTCCGTGGCATGCAAAATGGCACCAGTCCGCCTCCTTCATTAGGGCAAGTACTTCCTCAACCGTTCCGACAGAGGATTCCACGAGGGTGGTTTGTGCTGAAGGTGAATTCCTGATTACCTCTCTGATGTGTTCCAACTCGGTATCCACACCTGGGAGCGGGGATTGGCCATCAGAGCTAGGCTGACGGACAGCAAGGAGGCGAAGACCACGGTTAGATGCGGCATCGGATTTGGGTGACTGTGCAAGAATGCTGAGGGTAGGAACGTATGACGAGACGACAAAATCAGATAGTTTGTGCCCGGGTTCCGAATACTGGGTGCCATAAAGACCGGCCGCGTGGATAGGAAGAAACACAAAAGGCCCAGTCGAACACCAAAAAATGCGTGATAGGTCCCCTGGAGTCTGTTCGGTAGCGTAAACGAACGAATCGGCTATGAATTCAAATAGAATGATGTCACGTACCAAGATATCCAGGGCATTCAAGACCGGCTTGACGACACAGTTCCACAGGGTGGATAGGATGGACTCCCAGCTGATGTGGCCCATTGACTCTGGCTTCCCCTCCCTTTCGTCACGGGCCATGACACGAGCATCACGAACCAGATTCTTCAGCATTTTCTGGAGTCCCGCAGATCGCCTGAAAGTGAAAGTGGGGAGCGGGACATGAACTACATTCTCCTTGTCGGCAAGGACGATCAACGCATCGCAGCGGCTTTTGGCAGCGTTGAAGATGACTACCGGTCCAGAGTGTGCTGAAGCACGGAGCTGAGAGAACTCTTTATGGAGGAGGAATCGCTCGAAACCAGGGAATCCCCGGATCTCCTGTAGCATTTTATCTCGCTTGATTGCAAGCGTACGGTGTCTGACAGCTTCTTGTTCCAAAGACTGTGTCGCGTGATGCCCTGCACTTTGAGTCTGTTCTGCTAACAAGGACAGGGATTTTTCGCGGGTGGAACTAGCATCCTCCAATGCAGCAGACAGTTCCTGAAGTCTACGGGCGTGATCTGGATGGGCAGACGACAATTCTTCGTAAGAACTGCGAAGCTGAAAAAGTTCCCCCCAGACAATCGAGCGGCCGTGCTCGAGCCACTCCACGGCAGTTTGTGGGTGCCCCGAGTCCAGAGCTGCTGCAGCTGCCTCCCGCACTATATCAACACCTAGCAGAAGTTGACTGTAGCGGTGTTTAAGGGAGAGGCCTATCCATGCGAGCTGAGGAAGGAGATGGATGGCAACAGAATATGCGTCGAGGAGGGAGTGATGCTCTAGAGCGCGCGCAAACGAAATCCAATTCCGTGATGCATGAAATCGGGAAGTAGTAGGGCCAAGGGAGCTACAAGCGGCTTGCGAGTATAGTGACATTGCTTGCTCGAGGTCACTGGACTCGCCGAGATGCTCGAAACGAGCCTTGAAAGAGTCGGCGAGGCGTCCCACACGAGAAGGTTTTTCTTTGTGTCCTTCAGGGGTGAGGTCAACAGCGTCCTGCTGCCTCAAAATCGCTTCCTCCAGATCAATCAGCTCGCCGACGCGCTGGAAACGAATGAAGAAGGAACTGCCTAGGTCGTTCAGATAGCTAGGTTTGTGTGAGTGACCGTCAGGGCCAATGTCAACAGCGTCCCTGAGCCTCGAAATTGCTTGTTCGAGGTCACTCAGCTCGCCCAGGTGAGCAAACCGAACTCCAAAGGAGGTGCCGAGGTTCCTCAGATAGCCAGGTTTGTCGGGGTGACCATCAAAGGTGAGGTTAGCAGCGTCCCTGTGGCTTGAAATCGCTTCCTCGAGATCACTTAGTTCGCTGAGTTTCTCGAAACGAATTCTCAAGGATAAGCCGAGGTTGTTCAGAAGGCCAGGTTTGTCTGGATGACCATCAGGTGAGATCTTAACAGCATCCCTTTGCCTCGAAATGCCATGCTCGAGGTCACTCGGCTCACCAAGTAGCTGGAAACGAGTGGCGAGGCAGTCGCCGAAGCTGCAAAGATGGACAGATTTATGTGGGTGCCCATCAGGTGTGAGTGCAACAGTGTCCCTGTGTCCCGAAATCGCTTGCTCCAGGTCACTCAGTTCGCCGAGGTGCAAGAAACGAGCAATGTATGAATTGCTAAGGTTGGCCATACGGCAGGGCTTGTCGGGGTCACCGTCGGGGGTGATGTGAACGGCATCCCTATACCTCGAAATCGCTTGCTCGATGTCACTCAGCTCGCCGAGGCGGTCGAAACGAACCCTGAGGGAGTTGCCGAGCTCGTGTAGATAGCCAGGTTTGTGGGGGTGACCACCAGGTATGAGGTTAACGACGTCACTCCGCATCGAGATTGCTTGCTGGAGGTCAATCAGCTCGCCGAACCACTGGAAGCGAAGGAAGTAGGAGTTGCTAAGAAAGCTCAGGTGACGTGGTTTGTCGGGGTGACCATCGGGGGTGAGGACAAGGGCGCCCCTGTAACTCGAAATGGCTTCCTCGAGGTCACCCAGTTCACCCAGCCCCCGGAATCGAGCGACGAAGAAGTTTCCAAGTCCGTTCAGATGACGTGGCTTGTCGGGGTGATCATCGGGGGTGAGATCAAGAGCATCCCTGTGCCTCGAAATTGCTTGCTCGAGGTCACTCAGCTCACCGAGGCGCTGGACACGAGCTGCGAAGGAGTCGCCGAGGTTCCTCAGATGAGCAGCTTGGTGGGGATGACCATCAGGCGTGACTTTAGCGGCGTCACTCTGCCTCGAAATTGCTTTCTGGAGGTCAATCACCTCGCCGAGGTGCTGGAAGCGGGTGAAGTAGGAGTTGCCAAGATTGTTCAAGCGGCAAGGTTTGTCGGGGTGACCAAGAGGGGTGAAGTCAACAGTTTCCTCGAACCTCGAAATCGCTTGTTCGAGGTCACTCGCCTCGCCGAGGCGCTGGAATCGATACGATAACGCCGTACCGAGATTCATTAGCCCTGCTAGGTACCCGTGATCCGAAACTGACGCAGACCGGACGGATGCCTCCAAAACTGAGATTGCCTGTTGGAGGTTCTCCAAATCACCGAATCGTTCGAAACGGTATAATAACTGGGCACCCAAGGCCCATGCATTCTGGTTTGTTAAGCCTAAAGCGGATTTCTGCTCCACGGATGATGGGCTAACGACCTGAACGGCGGCCATTTTACGTCCTGCTTCAAGCTGAAGTGCGGAAACTTTTGCAGCTCGCTTCTCATGACCCTCTGCAGTGCTGCAGTGCATCGCCTCATGCAGTAATGCCCCAGCCTGTGCTGCGTCGGCCTCATGCCACCGCTTCTCGAAGTGCGTCAAATGTACGACGGCCAGTTGGACCAACGTGGCGGGTCGGTCAGGGTGGCCGACAGGACGGGCAGCCAATACATTGCGATACAACGTGAGCGGGATGTCAAGGGAAAGATCAGTGTCGTCGACCCGACGGTGGATGAATTGTGCCATCGCCAAATTTGACTGTGCAGCCGCGCGACAAGGATAGTCCACCGGGCAAACATCGAGCGCACGCCCAAATTGTTCAATCGAACGCTCGAGATCTTGATTTTCCCCGTACTTTCGGTAACGTGAGAGGGCGCTGTGGCCTTGGTTTGTCGCGTCTTCCAGCTGCTCTTGCGATTTTGTAAACTGTGGACATACAATGATTCACAAGAATGGTGCTGACAGATATCAGCTACGTACGCAATGAGGATCAGTGACCCTTGACCCTAGTGACTCATTGCTCTTGCGTTTCCGCTGTTTGACAGTCACCAAAATGGACGAACACGGGGATATAACATCATCGTCCTCTGGGCAGAAGGTAAACGCTGCCACGGTGTCAAGACCCAGATCCGTATGCAAAACTTTGTCCTACTTACGATCCTCGTTTGCACTGCAGTCCAGTAGTTGTTTCACAGTAACTGTCAACTTTCGCAGCTGCTCCCCACTACCCAGCATGGGCTGGAATTCGAAGGATCCAAAGATCCGGAGACAAACGGTGGCGGAAAGATCAGACGGACTACAGCCTTTGTTAGGAGTAACGCAGGTGGACGATGGGGAGTCTCACATTGGTATCGGCCCACCCCATTCGACGACATCGTCAATCACTGAGACAGGCTTATTTTCAGTCCTCCACTCGCAACCACTGTGCTGCACTGCAGTGTAAAAGCCGGCAGGGAGTCGTCTAAGGGGGAGAGCAATGTCTGTTGCTCGGATACCTACCTTAGCATTAGCAAACTTTGACACCGTATCGACAAATAACTTGCGTACTCGTTATAATCACTTCTTCGTTCTCGTCCGCTTGCGTTACTGAGCCTGAGCAAGTGGGCACATCGTGTGACTGGTTCCCGGAGTCAGTTTCTTCCTTGGTTACCGGTTCCTGCGCCGCACATTCAGGGATGGGTTCAGAGTCCTGCTCGATTAGTCAGTTGGCAAACTAGGGGCGTAGTCTCGAAACCCACAGTCAAGGTATTAGTAGATATCCTTGATTCAGGTCGTGGTCGTTGATTTCTGGTGCTCGAATCGCTGGCCATGTTGTTCAGGGTGGGAAATAGAGATTTGAAAGTATGCAACGAGCGACGTACCTAGGGCACCTTTAAGTGCATGCTGGCCTCCACAGCAAATGACTCATGAGGCATTCATTTACTGCAAAGTTGGTGGTGTCCTACGTAAGCGGAGGCACGAAGCGGCGTACGGATGACTGAGCTCCGATGAGGTCTGCGCGGAAGCTGAGCGAGGTGGCTCGTGCAGCACCTCGCTCGCTGTCTTCTTTTCGCTATCCCCTCCACTGCTTTGTGCCTAGTCGTACCCTCAGGCACATCTAATTTGCCACACATTCGAGTGAGCATCATCACACACGTGAAATAACCGCAACCCACCAGAGGTACTGATGGCATGTTCCCAGATAGAACATGTCTATTCCTCAAACTGATAGGCGGTGACGAGAAGAAGGGTGGACCGTTACGGAATCAGCATCCGTTTACTCCGGAGTGCCGACGGAGGCGGCAATTTACAGTAAAACCCAGGCGAACCGCAAAATGGCGTGCGTGCACGACACGTGTCCATTTGGATCAACGATATTATTCTTAGACGCAAACTTGTAGTCCTGGCAGACTCTCGAAAATTACGATGGAGCTGGCGAGTCCATATACGACAGCAAATGCACGTACGAGGAGACGTGCAGCCAATCCACCGTAATGTGTCGTCGTGATAAGTTATTGATCGTCGACCCCTGAGGAAAAAAATCGCCCTTTTCGGCTGGACGTCCTAGGTGATGGGCCAGTGGGCGTGTTGAGCGATTCGCGGATGCAGGCATAGAGGAGCGGCATCTTGCTCAGTTCCGTCATGACGGTGGGGATCCCGGAGGCGGTGTGGCACTGGCTCGGGTGGTGTTCTGAGTCCCAGCTGCGGTGGCGCTCGGTGAGATTTCGACCTCGTCGTGAGGTGGAAACGCTGTTAGGCGCAGTCAAGGCAATGTTCCAATACACGCCTAATTGGATGATTGACATACCGATTGGGTATACCAGAGAAGGTTGACCGGTCGACCAGCCAGACCATGCAATTTAACCCATAACATTCTCAATGCCGACCAGATCGTATCAGACGTAAACTGACGACCAGCGGTATAGTAACAAGTATCATACAATCACTTCGAGTCCTCGAGGCTATCCGTACAAAGCACCCAGCGCATCTCCCGTAGCATCCGTACAACACTTTATTCCTCTGACGGATCTGACAACATCAGCATCGATCTCCTGCTCACTCATCCACCCACTTGAGGAAAACCAGTGCCGTCGACGGCGTGCGAAACACTACCTGTCCGTTCTCGTACCCGTAGAACATGTCTTTGCCGCGTGGGCGCATATACGGTGGGAACCATATCATCCGCCGGTCGCCATTGACGAGCCAACCGTCCTTCCGGACCCGATACGCCGTACGGAAGAAACTGTCCACAGCCTCTTCTGGGTCGGATTGGGAGAGGAGGTGGGGGAGGGTCGTCGGATTCGAGACACCGTCTGGACCCTCCTCGCGCGGGCACACCGCACACCGCGTCATGTCCGTATCATCCGCGTCGAATGGGATCGCCCAGCTAAAGACAGTCCCGTCCCCGCCCCTCGACGTGAGCCTGGACCGATCGTCCGAGAACTGGACAAAGTCCACGTTTTTCACCGTGGCTTGCTCGCCGCGGAGAATGTCATGCGATGCGGACGTCGACGGGGACCACAGACAGAGCGAGCCGTCTTCTCGGCCGATTGCGACCCTCGCTCCGCCGGGTGTACTTGCGTACGCAAGCGCTGTGACCATGGAAGTGGACGCCCCAAACGTGGCCTTGCACGCCCCGCTTGCACGATCCCAAATGCAAACGACCCCCGTTTTGGACCCGCCCACGAGCTCCTGCGCGTCGTTGGAGAAAAGGAGGGCGTTGATTGGCGAGTCGTCGGACTCCCCGAGGCTTGTGCGTTCTCTGCCGTCTACCCTGAATACATCCACTTGGCCAGGTCCATGCCCGCACGCAATCCAAGCGCCGTCGGCGGATGCGATGAATGAATGAACCTTCTTGAATCTCTTAAACTGCGTGCGCTGTTCACCCGTCACGGAATCAAAGACGCGTATGGTGCTTCTGTCGTCGCTGAAGAGGCTTGAGACAACACAGAAAAAGATGCTCCCGTCTGCAGAGAACTTGAACCGGATGTCGTCATCGTCGCGCGCCGACCCCATTACGCCCACGTCTATCCTCTTGATAACGCGACTGCTTGCGTCGGTCAGGTGCCATTGCAGGAGGTTGTCCATGATGAACCGTGTGCCATTGGGCGAGGGGATCATCTTCTCTGCAGTGCCGAGCGGTTTCAATTTGAGCGCCGGCCCCAGCACCCCCTCCCACGTTCTCGGCGGCATCGTAAGATCATAGATTTGAAGTGAGCCTAGAGAGTCTGCGGTCGCAGCCCAGTTGCCATCTGACGACACCGCAACCACATTTAACGTGTCATTGTTATTCAAAGGCACACCATTCATCGGGGAAGGTAGTGATCCTGCGAATATGTAGCCTAGGTTGGCAAGCACGAATGACGGTGACCGAGTCGCGTACGCAGTCGTCAGGCGCCGCGTAGTCGACTCAGCGAACGTTTTGTGAAGTATGTGTCTAAGCACAGGATTTGGAGTTCCCCACCCAAGTACATTGGCCTGCCACGCAGGGACAACCTTCAGTGACTTTTTGAAGAACTGTTCCGCAGTCCAGATGGTATTTGACGTGTTGCGTGAAGCGACGTTCCACGATAAAACCGCCTCATCGCAGGCAGCAATGACATATTTGTCCTCGTCAAAGAAGTGAACGGATCGTATTCCCGTGTGATGCCCTTTGGAAAACGTCTGAGCGCATTTCCCAGAACTGGTATCCCAAATCTTCATCGTCTTGTCTTCCGATCCCGATGAAATGATGCTCCCATCCTTGGATACAGCAACACAATTCACCGCCTTGCGATGGCCTGTCATCCCGCGAACCAGCTTCCCGGTCGACATATCCCAGACAATGACCAGATTGTCTTCCGATCCTGAGACTAACCGCAGTGAGTCGCTGGAAAATACCAACGAAGTCACCTGTCCCTCGTGCGCGGCTAGATGGTACAACGCCTGTGCCGTCTCCACTGACCAGACCTGGATCGCATGGTCGCGAGAACCAGATGCCAACAACACACTGTTCTCCGAGAATTCGAGACACGTGATTGGTTCGGTGTGGCATCCTTCGTGCTTCAGATGTTCCCGGCCGACTTTTGGGTCCCAGACAGTGACGCTACCGCCTTCGAACGCGGCCGCCAAGAAGGCGCCAGACGGAGAGAAGCGGACGAAGAGTGACGTTGACGAATGATCTCCAAGACTGGCAACGTTTCCACCGGTGAGCACACTCCACACCTGGACGCCGTGCTCAGCGCCAGCTGTAGCAATCAAGTCGCCGTGTGGAGAAAAACCGACCGAGTGGATGGGATTGTGGAGATTGAGGCTGGTCCGGAGGGTGGACCAACCGCCAGCCCGCACAGGATCCAGGGTAACCTGGCCAAACGATTGGTGTTTGAAGGTTTTGTAGATGGCACTGTTCGAGGGAACAAGCAAAATTGCTGTGAGATGGACGTGGAGCGCACACTGTGAGATGCAGTCCATGTAAAGTACAACAAGACGGTCAGCGTCTTCTAACAGTGTCAATGCGTCTTTGGGAACTTCGCGCAGTGTCTGGAGACCATCCTTAGCTCAGACGAGACGGGAAGACAAGCGAACAAACCTTCAACCAGCTAATGCCCTCGCGGAGCATCACCACTGCACTCTCGAGCTCACCGAAAATGCTGAGTGCCTCTATCCAGTATAACAACGCCGTGGTACTAAACCTTTTCAGCGCAGCCAACAGTGCCTCATTGGCAACCCCGTCGCTCGGGAGCTGCGCGAGATGACGGGACCAAAAGCGGCAGGCGTACGAAAGGGCTTCATCGAACGCTGCCCGTCGACGATCAGCGAGATCTGGAACCTCGCTGTTGGCCTTGGCCGGGTCCCCAATCCCGCACATGTCACGCTTCAGCGAACTCGACATGGTCTCGAAGCACAGTTGCGCCATGAGCCGATGGTAAACAGCAGGGTTGATCGCATACTTTTGTGAGCGTTGCGGAGTTATCAAGAAGTCCCGGAAGGATGCATGGTAAAACTGAATGGGCTGTTTTCCGTCCTCCGATGCGAGGAGAACCGAACTGAGGGCAGGAACAATGATTCTTGCATCGACGTTGGGTCGCTGTAGTAGCCTATGTAGACCTGATATGGACAAGGGAGTCGCCGTGCAATAGACGACACCGAGCACAAGCCGTGCAACATCAGGATCGGGAAAGACGGAAATGGCATCTCGATACAGCGAGTCGAGGTCGGCGTATGCGGACCCATCAGATACAGAGGCCTTGTCCCCGAGAATGGCCTGCAGACGTTCAAGAGGATTATACATTTTATCTCCGACGAATTTGACGACTGTGAGTGCAAAGATGAACAATCCACCAGCCTTGTTGACCATACGCTCGAGCTCGTCTGACGATGGCCACGGACGAGGAACGTCTCTCATGACCTGGAGATGCTGGTCATATGTATCATCTAGCGCATGGCGTAAGAACGAGCGAATATCTGCCTCCGCACTGAAAGCATGGATCTCGAGAGACAGCGTGAGAGTAGATATGTCGGGTCGGTGGAATTGTGACTGAAGCCAAGGCTCAGACCTGCTCGTGATTAATAATCGCAGCGGGAGTGAGGTCTTGCGAGGGAGAATGGCAAGAAGGGAGATGAGCTCCGAAACGAGACTTTCGTCATCGCACTCGTCAAGAGCATCGACAACGATAAGAAGGGGCGCATTCGGCATTTCTGTCGCAGTGGATAAAGGCCCAAGTAATAGCTTCTCCATCTGTTCTCGGAGGACCTTCATCGGAAGCATGTAGTCGTTTTCCAGGGCTGCAATGACGGCAGGACGGATAGATGGCAGGAGGGCGAGGAGTTGCATAGTCAGCGTGGGTACGACGTGTTGAGTGGTACGTCGCTCGAGATCTCTTCGCGAAAAGAAGAAGCAGGCAGCTAGACGCTTTTCACTCGCGTACTTCTCTGCCATGGTCTGTGACACGGCTGACTTCCCCGAACCGGGCCGGCCATTCAACCAACATATAGGTTTCTCGTCCGGTTCGTCTACCCATGAGGTCAGGCGAGCGAGTAACTCGACGCGTGTTCCTTCGATACACTTTGGCGCTGGATACCGTTGTGCGGAGTCATGGGCAGCACTTGGCGCACTCGTCTTCTGGAGTGCTTCGATGAGATCTAGGAGTGATTCGGTCAACAACGCATCCACCGATATCGAAATTGGAATCGCGATTACTCACTTGAATGGGAATCCTGGAGGATCTGATTTCCGTGGATGACAGTATTGATTGTTTGATTGCCTTGCACTGTCGACCGCGCATTGTAATGCTGATCCCGATGGACCTCGCTGAAGGTGGAATGGCTGGCATCGATATGGGATGAGTTGTTGAACATGGCTGAACAGACCGTGGTGCCAGAAAATGATTCCTTACGAAATATTGATGGTTGTCTCAATATGGCTTGATTCGACTCGAACCTGAGGCCTGAGTATCGAGTCATGACTCACAGGGCCGTGATTCCACTGCTCCCTGCGGTAACCAGAAGTTAGAACGAAAACTTGTAGTGAAGGATATGGATGGATGATCCAATGGCCGAGTGCGTACATCCGAGTCAACACGACAGGTTCTCCGAGCCTTTCTGCGCATACGGCAGCAGGAGTCTCTTCATCTGCATCGCACAAGGCTGAACAGGGTCGGCCCTACGGGGACTTTGGGGCACGCGACAGGACGCCGAATAAACCATCTTGCAGGAGAGAGACAAAACCAGATTTTGCAGGTACGAGGCGAGCCGGAAAAAGTGTAGGTTTGACCCTGCGAATTTATGTCGGCCCGCACGGCCCCGCACCTCCTGCAACCGAGGCGCGTGTTGGTGACGGGTTCGGGTCGTGACTATGTAGTTGACTTCCTTATACCCAGTGCCCACCACCACCTGGTACCAGTCCACCCAACTACCAAACTGGACAGGAATTAAAACATATCCAGGGAAGTCCTTGCGAGACTGACATGTCGATTCCACAGCTGGTCCCACAATCTTGGAGGATAAATAGCCCCAGTCCTCGAACCTTTCTGTTCGTTTCATCTCACTTCAGCCGTACCTTGTCTAACATGTCTCATACTCAACAGGACGAGACCACCGCTCAACCCGAGCCCATTGTCACAGCCAACGCGTTACACTCCACCCGGCGTGAACTCGCGAGCGGATCCACTCCGGCCAAAAAGAAGTACGGGCCAGACTTGGCTTACACGTCCGCTGTAAATACTTTTGAACAAGTTCGGGGCCACCTTGGGAGGGAGATGAATGGTCGTTGGTTGGGTGCGATGCCCGTCGATGCGTTCCTTGATAAATACGTCCCTGCCACCGAGGAGCCACTGCCCAAACTGCGCGCGAAACCATTCGAGGGGGTACCCAGCGACGGGGTGGAAAGTTCTCGCTATGACCCCTTTGTGAGTACCCGTCTCATCTCGGAAAGATCAGTTTCGTGACAACGTTCCTCATCCAGATCGCCGCTATCTCAGTATGGATGCCTCACCTTCAGGCTGTAAACACAAGCACGAAGGCAGACACAGTGAATAATCTGAACCTCAAGCCGGACATCTCGATCTACAATCGGGTCGAGGGTGTGGCACCCCCCGACAAGACGGATTTCACGCGAATGGAACTTTGGATGGAGTTCAAAACTAATAACATTGGCGCGGCCTTTCAGGACCCTCGCGGTGACACAAAGGAAGAACGTCTTTTGGCAATCGAAAAAGGATCGTTCACGCCGGACACTGAAGCGGGAAACCAGGCACGCGGGCAACTGGCACACTATGCTGGCGCTCAACACAGCCTGCAGTTCCGCCACTTCTCTTTTTCTGTCGTTGTCCAAGGGGATCACGCGCGATTCCTGCGATGGGACCCTTCCGCCACGGTCGTGACCGCCGCGTTCAACTACCGCACGAACCCAGAATTGATGGCTGAATTTTTGTGGCGGTTCGACCATCTCTCTCCCAGCAAGCGGGGTCACGACGCATCGATCCAACCGGCGAACCTCTCACCCGAGGTCGACGCGCGCGTGAGGGAGAAACTAGGGATCAAGGATAACAACATTCCACTTTACAAGTACGATGTGCCGGGTTTAATCGGAATGGGTCACGCGTACGGACCGAGGCCGCCAACGGAAAACCGGTCGCTCGTCAGCCGGTGTACCCGCAGCTTACCCGTCGTTTGGATTCCGACCGAGGACGTGAATTGCGGTCCTAGCACATGCGGCGAACCCGGTTTCCCCAGCGAACGCGACGCGGATCCACACACTGGTCAAGGCAAGGCGAAGAAAGTTCCGTGGTCAGAAGAGGGAATCATCTATATGAAAGACACGTGGCGATTCCTCTCGGACTCACCGGATGTTGAAGTGATGCCTGAACACAAGATTTATGAAATTCTTCACCGCCATCGAACCCCGAATATCCCAGAGCATGTCGCTGGTGGTGACGTGGAGGACGGGAGGACGGAAACGCAAGAGTTGGTGGATGCACCATGGCTGTGTGTGCGACCAAGGATCTCCCCGTATCAACACTACCGACTCGTGCATGGGATGGTAGGACGTGCGCTTTTCAAGTTCGAATGTACAAAACAGCTTGTTACGGCCGTTTTCGATGCACTTCAAGGTGCGTGTATCTCGAGGTGTATACAAACGGTACGCTAACGTATGAAAGTAAAGCTCACTCGCACGCCTTCAGTGTCGCAAAGATCTTGCATCGCGATATCAGTGCGGGGAACATCATTTTGACAGACGAGGGAAAAGGCTTACTGATCGATTGGGAGTTGGCGAAGATGATGGGCGAAGGTGGCAGCAGGCGACCTGATCGCACGGTGAGCCATGCAGTAAATTACCCTGCTACCGTGCACTCATCACCGTAACCTTGATCAGGGAACGTGGCAATTTATGTCTGCAAATCTGCTTCAGCACCCTGGCCAAGTGCACACGCTCACGGACGATCTCGAGTCATTTTTGCACGTCCTCGGATGGATGACTTTGCGCTACGTTCCTGCCATTCATTCTTATGGGGCTGTACGTCGTGGCAAAGACATGGTCATGTTTGATGAACATTACCGGGAGCAAGGACATAGCGAACGGGGCGGGGAAGACAAGGCCCAGGCCTTTGAAGCGGGAAGATATCCGTCGCGGATCTTTCAGCCTAGATGCGCGACCCCACTCTTGAAACTCGTCCAGGAATTGAGTAAGCCCTTTAGGTCGCTCTATGGGGACCCTCCAACAGACGAAGACCGAGAGAGGGTCAATGTCCCGAAAAGCCAATACGACGAAGACCTTGAGGATTTGTCGCGGGACATCCGTCGTTACGACAGAGACATCGAACAGCTGCAGTCTTCCTCCTGGTTCATCGATCAGGTTCATAAGGCTTTCAGCAGGCAGGACTGGCCTGTAGACGACAAGGCCGACGAAAATCTACCCATTGATTCCTCCGGCGGGACACGACGTCAGGTCCAAAACAGGAACAACCAGCTTCGGAACACGCGCAGCCTGTGGGAGAATTCGAAAGGGCTGTCAAGGAACTCGAAGCGTACGGCGAGCCCAACGCCCGAGCCTAGTGCGAAACGTCGTCGCGGCACTCCCGCCGCGTCTGGGACTCAGAGTTGATTGCCGGCTGATTTTTCCCCATATATGGGTATTTTATTCTGACCATAACAGCTACTTATGCCGTGTTGACGAGCCTAACTCAATGTTACTTTTTCCTGTACACGCATTCTATTAATTATTGCACTCTGACATATAGGCTCGATCCGACTTGTCAACTAACCGTCGTGCGCTGCAAACGCGGACGACTTCAAGACCATTGTTCCAACGACGAATGTTTAACATCATTTATGGTGAAATTTCGCGAACGACATAGAGCTGATTTTTTACATTCATGGTTCTAGAAAGTGACACGGTGTCCCGCGTGCGAGATAAGCGGACGCCGGACGGCACGTGCCCTTGTTGGCTCATGTGGGTGCAAAGCGAGATAAGTAGTATCTCACCGAACGGTTCACACAGCAAAACAGGACTTGCCCGTATACCATGACCATCACGCCCGACGATCAAGCCCCCAAGCGGCCCTCAGACTCCAAGGTTCAACCCGAAGGACTCCAAGTGGGTCACGAAGAGGTATATTCCATAGCTACCCATCGTGCATCGACTGAACAGGTTTCTGCAATAGCCTCCTCCGCGTTATTCCCCCCAGACAGAATCAGTCGCCAGAGGGAGGGTCCCCTCCTCGCCTGCTCCTCATTCTCCCACATTCAAGTCCAAACCGACCAACTTTCTCGCGCTTTCCAACGAACACGATGCCATCCGAGGCGAATTCATCATCGATCCTTGCATACGCATCCCGCCTTCCATGCTACCTCTTCTGGGCGAGGGCGAAACAGAAGACGATCGCAAAAATATGTCTCTGACGTCTACATTCGGCTCTGTGAATGCCGAGATATGGCTCCTGGGGTCCCCCAGCGCACTCAATCCTCGGCGTACGACCATCGCGCTCACCTCTAACTACGGGTCTATTCACGCTCAACTGGTCCGTCCTTTTCAAATCTTTTCGCTCTCGTCGACGTGTCGACCAACCGGCGCGCGTTAGCACACCTTTGATGGTGCAGCCCCGTTTTCACTGACAGCACGTGCCTCCCACGGGACCATCCGACTCGCCATCCCGCGTTCCTTCCAGGGACTCTTATCTGTCTCCACGCACCACGGCAGCATCTCCATCAGCGACGCGATCGTCCAGAACGCGACTCAACTCGGTCAACGCGGCACCACGCGGCGATGCTTTGTCGGTGATTTCCGCTTGGTCGGGAGAGACAAGTGGCAGGGCGATCAAGTCGAAATCGAGGCGCCGCACGGGTCCATTCAGGTCAAGTATGTTGATGAGAGAGGGTTGTTGGGTCGGTTGTTTGCAAAGTTGTAAGGCACGATGCATGCGTACTGCCACAAGATACGGGAGGATCTTATATTTGTGTACAGAGCAATGGACTCGAATGTGGAATAAGTGGCCCAGAGAGAATAGGAAGGGCTGGACGAGTGGCGGATGAGCGATGGATGGACCCACCCGAATAACGTCTCCCCCTTCCCGACTCGTTCAAAACGTAAGCACGAACGATGCCCGTGTTGACCAAGGAGGGA
>JBBPNE010000162.1:0-41756 GCA_038090735.1 Xerocomellus amylosporus | reverse complement strand
TATGAGGACGAAATCACCCAAGAGATCAGTGAACGAGATGAGGAAGTCGGCTCCCATGAGCTGACTGGTTTCATCAGCATAATTTGTGACACCGATGGTACTCTATTGAACAAGCATGTGAATGCGTCGCGTAATGGGTCAGGATCTCGAGACCAACCAGAGTGGTGTAGAAATGGTTGAACTCGAGAGCAAAGTGAGCGGTGCAACATAAGAAGATGAGGCAGTTTACATGGACGACGAGACTGTTGATACCAATACTGTGGCGTCGATGCCTCAGGATGATGATCAACGAGACGACGACGAGGGTAGCATTTATGCCTGGAAGGGATTTAATTAGCGTAAGAGGCAGGTGGATGGACGCGTGAGCTACCCCAGAGAACTGCCTCGCAAGCAAAGCCTATCAGGGCAGCGAGGTCATTGGAGAGCGGCATTGGGATGGTGAGATGGGTCCCTGCATCGTGAACTACTTATTGGTGGGTACATAGGAGAAGCACATAGCAAATGTTTTGAAGTCGACATAAAATCGAGGCCGATCGGCGATCGATCATCGTGCAAGTGGAGTTGGAAAAAATCGACTGGCAGATGAAACATTTAGACGCTCCTGGAGTCGGACGTGCCAGTGGTGCCTCGTGCATGGCCAATCAATCAATCATGATTCACACTGGCACTTTTCTGCTACTACTATCATGCTTCCCCTTCTTATATTAGGCTTCCTTGCTTCAAGTTATTGCTTTTGGAGGCTCGTCAAGCCAAAGTCTCCCCTCGCAGTCATACCTGGTCCAAAGGCGGACCATTGGCTCACAGGTACCTCTCCCTCGCCCATATCTTGTTTCGTGGTATCGACACTTGTCATCAGGAAATTACCATCAACTTTTCCGCGACGCATTTCGGTACAACCTCGCCTTGGTCGAGCGGTATGGCGGAGCGGTCAAAATCAACGCCTTGCTCGGGGTGACCCCACACACATCTCCGCCAAAAGCAAGGTAGCTCACACCACCTCTCCAGAGCCAGCAGCTCTACATATCCGACCCTCTCGCTCTGCATCACATACTCGTCAAAGAACAGCACATTTATACCGAAACAGACATGTTCATCATGTACGTTGCACTCTCCCTACCTCCACCTGTCAGACATTGCAACCCGTGCCACAGGGGAAACCGTTTGATATTTGGTCTAGGTCTAATCTCGACCCTCGGTATGTTGTCTCGCCCGTCCTGCACGAAACAAGTCATGTGATCCATCTCATCAACAAGGCGAACAGCACAAGAAGCAACGCAAGATACTTAATCCCGTATTCTCATTGGCTAACATGCGTGATTTGCTCCCAATCATCCAGCCTATTGCAGACAGCCTCTGCATAATGCTCCAATCACAACTGCCATCTGATCGCTGTACGTTCTTGACCCTCATCCTATACGCCGCTCATTTAAATCAGCTGTGAAAGAGATCAATATACTTCCTTGGCTGTCTCGTGGTGCTCTGGAATACGTCTGTCAGGCTGCACTAGGGCATTCCTTTGACGCCCTAGATCTCAACAAAGAAAGCGAGTATTTGGAAGCAATAAGAAACCTAGCGTAGGGTCGTCTACTGGGTGGGCCGAGGACTCATGAGAGCTTATGAATTTACCCCCGATAGTCCTTCGACTCTCCGATTGCTTATGGTCCGGCCGCTCATTCCCTTCGTTGTGCGAAACTTCTCCTTGTACTGGCGTAACAAAATAATGGACTGGGCTCCGCTCGAGGCCCTCAGGGACCTCCGTAGTGTGGTACAAGTCATGGACGCCACAAGCAGGAGTATTTTTGCGGAGAAAAAGGAAATTATGGCTGGTCGCGCTGAACCAGAGGGTCGTGCAAGTTTCAGATTTCGCATAGGGGGCAAAGATATCATGAGCATCATGTGTGAGTCAAACGCATCTTCTTACACGGTCGTGGTCATGACGTTACCTTAGTAAGGGCGAATGTGTCGTCCTCTGACGCTGACAGGCTCACGGATGAGGAGCTACTAGGGCAAATGAAGTGAGCACAAAATCATACACGTGATTCACCGGCATACTCACTCTTTCATTTAGTACGATAGTATTTGCAGGATTTGAAACCACCACGACCGCCATATGTCGCATCCTTTGGATATTGGCCAGCAGGCCAGATGTTCAAGCCCGCTTGCGCAGCGAAGTACGGGATGCGAAACAGAAGTATGCTGCGTCGCACAACATTACAAATCCATGGGAAGAGGTTGGGTTACCTTACGACCTCCTCGTGGGTCTTCCGTACCTCGACGCCGTCGTTCGAGAGACTTTGAGGGTGCACCCACCTACGTCGTTGCTCAGTCGAACGTAAGGTGGTCAGATTTCATTGTCGGTCAACAGCTCAAGCTTTTCGTTTCCAGCGTTCGTGAGGACACTGTACTTCCGCTCTATCGGCCCATCAAATCAGTTTCTGGGGAAATGCTCTCGGAAATTGCCATCCCCAAAGGCACCACTCTGATTATCTCGCTTTTAGCCGCGAACCATAATAAGGATCTATGGGGAGAAGATGCGTCAGAGTGGCGGCCTGAGCGGTGGCTTGGCGCTACAGGCGAACGTGTTCAACTGAACGGAGACTCTGAAGTCGCGATGGAGGTTGGTGAAACAAAGGTTTGTCTCACGTCAGAAAAGACCCCAGGAGTGAAAGGTGGGATGAAATACCCAGGGGTTTATGGATCTATGTAAGTGTCACAGTATATGGTGCGACATCGTTCCGCAGTATCCTTATCATGACATCTTCAGGATGACCTTCCTTGGTGGCGGTCGAGCATGCATGTACGTATATCTTCCACACGTCTATTCTCATCCCATCTGACACATCCCCTTACAGTGGCTTTAAATTTGCGGAAATGGAAATGAGTAAGTCCGCAGTCATATCGTGCTGTGCGCTCAGCTGATGAATTATCGCCGCCGCATCAGAGCAAGTGCTGACGACACTTATCTCACGCATCCATTTCGAGTTACCCGTACCAGATGAAAATGGGAACGTCAAGAAAATCTACTGGAAGATTAATGGCCTCCAGGTCCCCGTCGTTCGACCCCCGGCTGGGGACGACGTGACCGCACAGGTTCCACTAAGTCTGAGGTTGGTGCAGCCCGGCGACTTCTTGTAATCGTTGCATTCGGTAGATTGGCGACTGTACTCTGTCGACATAATATTTGTTGATCTTGCTTTCATTCTGCGTGGTAGGTGCAGGGCGAACTCTCACGCGACCTGGTCTGATGTCAACCTGAAACTCCCCACTTTGAACCGCAAGCTGTCAAATATGCCCCTTGATTGTCCTCAGGGGCCTTGTTTGCGTCCTGCTGACATCCCCTTCTCCTAGTCTCGTCGCCAGAGCCGTTTTTGGACGCTCGGGGTTGACACCCCGCTGCTGCAGCCGCGTCCGGAAACGAAGATTCCGATGGGCCGTCAGGGGCGTAGACCAAAACGGCTGGCACCGAGACTGCGTCCTGACACATTCAATTTTCTCCAGAGTCGGCAAGGATCCGGATCTGCGCTCTCTGTCGACGGCAGGCATGACCTGGCATGACCCAAAAGCCCCTTTAAACGTCGACTCATCGCACAGGTCGCAGCTCGACCGGCGATTATGAATCACCGATTGGCGACGGCGACCTCGCCATTCTCGCAGATATGGTACAATAGGCATGATTTGGTTAAATGTCAAGACACCGAGCGCTGACTGTGCCTCCAAGCTTGCACTGCGTTCGGATGTTGGGGTACTCCGGCTACGTCACGCGCATTGCCTTGCAGCGAAATTGGCGACGCATCGCCGTCTCATGAATGGGCCACGGCCGCATATAAAGCGCCCCCCTCAAACAGCGTCTGTTCACCAATCCAAACCTAACCACCCGCCATCGACTCACTCATGCCCGTAAACATCGTCCTCCCTACTCTCTCCGCCTGGGCGGCATCCCGCTTGACGCACCTCCTGGAAACGAAGACGCAGAAGGATTTTGATACCGCCTTTGAGGCTACTTTTGCCGCAAACAGCAGCTTCACCGTCAATGGAAAGCCCCTTTCTCGCGACGAATACAAGCGCCAGCTCCTTGAGCAGAGTGCCGCAGACCCTCAAGACAGCGGTACGGTCGTCAACATTGAAGGCCAAACGGAGGTCCAAGTGGGCAACCAGGGACAGCTCGTACGTGACGCTCTCTTCCAACAAGGACGTATCATGTAGCTTAGGTACGTTTCGTCGAACAGTCGGGCTTGGTCGGGATTTTCTACACGGCGCTCTCCGACTCCAAATTCCTCGTTCTCGGTGTGCCTTCGGAAAGCAGGGCGAGTTCTTCTCTCAATCTGACGTAAATAGTCTATTCCCGCGTCCCCTGAAAGCCGATCTTGACCGATGTTGCAGGATTGAACCCACAGAGAAGAACCCTCAGAACCCCAAACTCCCTATCCGCGGTTACTTCGACCCCAGGAGAGTGGTTACGGTCAACCAAGTGGTTGCCGAGAACACCTACAATGTCACTATTCCTCATTCTTCCGTTGCTCAAGCAACGACTGCGGAGAAATCAGGTTCCAAGATTGAACTCGGGCCTGGACCAGTCCAGCTTCCGCCGAATTTCAACCCGAGGCACCAGGGGCCGTTTGGTGGCCGCTTTGGACCTGGACCTGTGAGACTTCCTCCGAGTGAAACCGGAGCAACTTCGGTGACATTACCTGGGTTTGGGGCATTTGGTGTTGGTCCAGTTATCATCCCTGGGGAGACTGTTGGGGAGGCTGTTGAGGAGGCGAAAGCTCCGAGTGATCATTAGTAATGTCTTGAACTCGGCCTTCTTCCTCGTAAGACGGCAGCGTAGATTCTTGTATTCTAGTGTTGTACATTTCGGTACTGTACACGTGGACGTTCAGGAACTGAGTGCTACGGAATCAAATGTTTTTCTGTGTTTCGATAAAAGGAAGGAAGAAAATGTGCGATGGCTTATAGGGGGGGTGACTGAGAAATGCAACGACTTGAATTTCAAACCTATGTCACGGGTTACCCAACACTCAATTGTCAATGTCGCCGAGCGTGATCGCGACTCACATTTGCTTGGCCCGGCCCAGACCCGCCCTTGTTGCGAATGGTCGTCTTTTCGTGGATGACACGTCTCGTCACGACGCGGCCATTGGACTCGACTTGGGCATCTGGCCCAAGATCGTCCTTGCCAACCACACCTTCAAATTCCCCAACGCCGGCATTTCCCAGCGGGCCGCCAACTTCATCACGGGCGTAGGTTGCGTGGGTTTGTTCGACGTCGAGGTCATGGTGGTGCGACTGGACGTAATTGACCGTCCTTTGCTGCATATCGTCAAAGGTCGTCGTCTCGCGGTCCGCCTGGTACGCGTGAGGGAGATGGCATTACGAGACGGGACGGCGTACCTTTACAAAAGCCTCGGAGGCGGTAGCGAGGTCTTCGTTCCATCCAGGGGCGTTGTCGATAAGGGAGGGTGGGGCGTGCGGCGAGCCCCTCCGTTTCTCTCTGTCGGACTGGTCGAGCGACAAAAAATCAGTCACGTATGCACGAACAAGAAAAGAAAAAAGACCTCTGAGCTGGTGCTAGTTCGAGTGGGTTAATGTGGGGTGGGAGAGACAGGGGCAAAGCGAGGACTTACATTGGACGACGGCTGGGTGTGGAGAGCGTCGGGAATGCTTTGACGGCTCTGGTGCGGGCTGCTGCTGCTCTGAGCGACAACATGGCAAGTAAAGTAGAATAGATCCGAGTCCGACCGACCTCGAATTTGCGCCGACTCGCGCCATACCAAATATCTACTGACGTCATACATTGGAATTTGGATTACCAAATCAAGATACCAAAAAATACTAATTAAAAATAAAACAATACAACATTGTAGGCGCATCCGTGTAATACGCCTTCCTTTCACTGACCGACCATGACGACGCGGTATCTGATCCTTCCCTGTTCAAGCCTCGCCATCGTATCCTCAATGGGCCGTCGACACTTGTCAGGAATTTCTCGACAATGAGCCGCTTGCCGTCATAGGAAATATGACGGATTTGGGTAATGGTATCATAGTAAGTAGTTCAAAAATTCGTGTTGAACATGACTCGGGAGAGTCGTGGCCAGGCTAGATCTGAGAGTATCGTGAGGCTGCTGGGCATACCTGCAACCGACAGGTATTGCTAATGGTGAGTAGTAGAACAACGCTTCGCCGATCAGTTGGGCTGGGTCGACTTTGTACGTACACGGAGATCGCTTCCGATGCAGGCCACAATGGCACCTGGTAACCTGTCTCAGTGCCGCCATGTCTTCCCCCATCCAGGCACCCCTCCCCGTCCCAACCCACCCCAACGTCGCCCCGCCCCGCGAGCTCGCCGAGAAAGAACAAGCAGAGTATGACCGTGTGCTCGCTCACTTTGCCAACCCAGACTATGTTCTCCCCGGCGTCGAAATCGAAAAAGGCGCGTTGATGGAACAGGAGCGCATGTGGCTCGTTCGTCTCTCCTTTCTCTCCTTCTCTCCCTCTCTTGACGCGCCCGCGTGCCCGTCACAGTCATACGAGTGCATCCTACGCTACATACGCGCAGCGAAGCACGACGTGTCCGAGAGCATCAAGCGCCTCGAGGGCACCCTCAAATGGAGGCGCGACTTTGGGCTCTACACGTTCATCACAGCAGAGCATGTCGAGCCTGAAGCCGTCACTGGTAAACAGTTCATCTTTGGGTACGACAAGCGCGGCAGACCAGCGCTCTACATGTGTTTGGACAGACAAAACACCGAAGAGAGTCCGCGACAGATTCACTTTGTTTACTGGGTCATGGAGCGTGCCATCGAGCTCATGGGCCCTGGCGTCGAGTATGTGTTGCGTTTGTCCTCACCATCTCTCATCGCTTTTTTTGCCGACCGTTACGTGCGTTTACAGGACGGTCGCGTTCATGGTCGACTACGCGGGCGCGGCCAAGGGTCCCAGCTTTTCCGCCTCCCGACAGTTACTCAACATCCTGCAAACGCACTATCCAGAACGCCTCGGTGCGGCGGTCATTGCACATCTCCCATGGTTTATATACGGGTTTTTCAAGCTCATGAACCCATTCATCGACCCTGTGACGCGGGCAAAGATGTTTTTCAACCCCGTCCCACACAACGGTAGCCTATGGCGGTCCGCCGAGGAGAGAGATCAGGGCCAAGACGATGCCAAACTGTTCGAACCCGATCAGCTTGTCAGTGACAGCTGGTTGGGCTCGGCGGAGTTTACATATACTCACCACGTGTATTGGCCCGCGCTCCTGTCCATGTGCGAGACTCGGAGGAAGGACATGACCCGAGTGTGGCGTGAACTTGGTGGGGTGATTGGCATCAAGGAGTGGGATGTCAAAGTCGGTGTTCGGGATGGTTTGACAATTTCTGACAGGATCGACGACGTGACTGGCCAAGCAGAGGACCGGAGCATTTAAAGATATCCCGTTTTCAGACTATCCTTTGTATTCGGGACCATATCTTGGATAGTGCCCCTAGATCAGTGCCCCGAGTTCCTACATAGTCTAGGCCATTTCATATCAGAATTGCATTTGCTTTTGTTTCAGAACATAGCATATCGTGTCGAGAATGAAATGATCATGTGCACGTCAGAGCAAATTTGGATTGCCGCCATAGTCATAAGTACTGTCATAGTCTCGGACCATCCATTTTCGTCGCCATTTTTGGGAAGAGTCAGAAGCTTCCGACTAGTTGCCGGTGGATGGTCCGAGACTATGCAGTACAATGAGCATTAGATGAATTACCATCAACAACCTTGAAGTGGTACGAGTAATAGACCAACAGATTAAGACATCAGTTCAATTCTCGAGGCTTGCACTTCAACGTTCAATGTCGGAATGCAAACCTTGAGAATTGAACTGCGTGCACCGGGCCTTCGTCCACCGAACTGCCCGACTGTGAGCGGGCGCTGTCACACCAGTGAGTAGTAACGCTGACGTGTTGTTGTCGGCCTGAACTTGCTTTCGTCAGGATCTGCGTGCGTGCGTGCGGTGCGGGCTCGACTCGGCCTGTGTCTGCATGGGGTAGAGATTTGAGAGCAAGACTGACCGTCGAACGTTGAGGGGCGTGAATCTAGTGATATTCCCAATTTGCCAACACCAACAGCCAAACACTTTGAACGTGATGCTGGATCCAAGTTGGGCGGTCGTGTACAGACTCTGATGCGAGTCAAGTGCTGAGAACGAGTGTAAATACAATCAATCCAGTTTTAGGATGGCACCTGGACCCGCATCATTTGTTACGGTCCGTTTCTGAGGCAGTCGGCCGCGTCTCTGTGTACTAGCCAGTGTCCTTGCCGGATGGCGTGTTCTTCGTGAATTTGGGAATTTGGGCTGTCCTGCTTTGCATTTTTCAGGGGAAAGTCCATGCACGATGTCCGAGGGCTTCATAACAGCCAAGTGTTTGTTGACCATCATTTCATGTCGAGCTAGGTGCGACAACGGTAAGACAGCGTGGCTCCTGCCAGTATCGGCAATTTGCGAGACTAGGTTTTCAAGGTCCCAGGCTAGAACCGAATGACCACCTACGTATACCGCTGGCTGGACCTAGGCTACCAACACAATCCCAGTCCCTACCGCCAGTGGGACTCCCGAGATTCGACCTTTACTTGCCCCATACCAAATGTCCCCTGACGTCATACATTCACATCAATATAACAACCGTATCGTACAATATTGCCTGCAGCCCTTGGACCTTTCACTTACCCTCAGTACCGACCAAGACGGCGCGGTACCTGAGCTTTCCCTGTTCAAACTTCGCTATCGCAGCCTCAATGCCGTCGACATTCATCTCAAACTCCTGGATCATGGGTTTGATGCCGTGCAGCGCCGCGAACCTCAGCATCTTGATATGTACCCCCCGCGAGGACGGCAAGCTCCCTTGGACGCGAATGCCGCCGCCCAAGATCATCGTGGCTGGGAAAACGAGATCCTCCTTTGACGCAGTCACGGGGAAGACAATGCCTCCTGGCTCCACAACCGGGAGCAGCCTGTCCAGTAGCGAATCAGTACCGCTCTCCAAAACCGCCCATGACCTACAAATTCCAATCGGGCTGCGATGAGGTCGTAATAATCAGATGGTTGACACGCCGTCCGATTTCAAGCTTGCTCGCGCCCTTTGTCGCGTAGAACTCGTTCGCACCGAGCTTCTTTGCTTCTTCCCTTTTGTTGTCTGTGCCAGAGAAGACGACAACTTCACATCCCATCTTGGAAGCAAACTGAATAGCGAGGTGTCCAAGGCCGCCGATCCCCACAACGCCAACGCGGTCGGCGGATCGAACGTACGTGTGCAGCGGGTTGAACACGGTAGATCCAGCACACATGAGCGGGGCTGCTTCTGCAGATTTGATTGACTCGGGGATATGGAAGAGGAAGGCGGCTTTCCAGACGGCATGCGAGGCAAACGCGCCCTGGTCCAGGTCAGCCTCGCCGTACATGGCGCGTTTAAGACACAAGATCTCGTTCCCGCTCAAGCACTGGTCACAGTGCATGCAGCAATTGTGCTCGTACCCCCAGCCAGCGCGATCCCCGCTGTTTCGGTATGAGTACAAGCGTTAAGTATATTGACCCGGAAAAATACGTGCACTTTGAAGGTGTCTACCTCTGCGCCGACTTTCTTGACGATCCCCACGCCTTCATGACCGAGGACCATGTTGGCGTGCTTGAAGAGCTCGTCGGTGCCGCACAATCCTGCGTGGGTGATTTCGAGGAGGACTTCGTCAGGGGCGAGGGTGTCCTTGTGTCCTTTGGACTTGACGATCCTTCCGGATTGTTGGCCCTTGTATACGGTGTAATCCAAATCCAACTTTGTCGACATCGTGATGGTTTGGGGGAAAGCGGCATCGTGGAATGGCTCGCTATTTATCTAGGGGTTTTCTGATGATGTCATAGGAGTATGGCTGACAGATTCAATGGTACATTGGCAATTCGAAAATTCCTGTTGAACGAGGCATGCTGAACGGAGGTGCATGCTGGTTGCTAATGGAACGAATTTGTACGTACATGCCAGAGATCGCTTCCGACGCACACCAGCCTGTCGAAGCGCCGCATGTCTTCCCCCATCCAGACACCCCTCCCCGTCCCCACCCACCCCAACGTCGCCCCGCCCCACGAGCTCGCCGAGAAAGAACAAGCAGAGTACGACCGCGTGCTCGCCCACTTTGCCAACCCAGACTATGTCCTCCCCGGCGTCGAAACCGAAAAAGGCGCGTTGATGGAACAGGAGCGCATGTGGCTCGTTCGTCTCCCCTTTCTCTCTCTCTTTCTCTCTTGACGCGCCCGCGTGTCCGTCACAGTCATACGAGTGCATCCTGCGCTACATACGCGCAACCAAGCACGACGTGTCCGAGAGCATCAAGCGCCTCGAAGGCACCCTCAAATGGAGGCGCGATTTTGGGCTCTACACGCTCGTCACGGCAGAGCACGTCGAGCCCGAAGCTGTCACCGGCAAAGAGTACGTCTTTGGGTACGACACGCGCGGCAGACCGGCGATGTACATGTGGCCGAGCAGACAAAACACCGAAGAGGGTCCGCGGCAGATTCACTTTGTGTTCTGGATCATGGAGCGTGCCATCGAGCTCATGGGCCCTGGCGTCGAGTACGTGTCGCTCTCGTCGCCTTCTTGTTCACGTTTTCGTTTTCGTCCATGTTTACGCCCCCCGTCACGTGCGTTTCAACAGGACGCTCGCGCTCATGATCGACTACGCAGACAAGGCCCCAAATCCCAGCTTTTCCACCGCCCGACAAGTCCTCAACATCCTGCAAACACACTATCCGGAACGTCTCGGCGCAGCGATCATCGCCCACCTCCCATGGCTCCTCCACGGGTTTTACAAGCTCATCAACCCGTTCATCGACCCCGTCACGCGCGCAAAGATGATTTTCAACCCCGTCCCGGACGACGGGGGCCTATGGCGGTCCGCCGAGGCGAGGGACCAGGGCCAAGACGATGCCAAATTGTTCGAGCCCGATCAGCTTGTCAGTGACAGCTGGTTGGGCTCGGCGGCGTTTACATATACTCACGAGGTCTATTGGCCCGCGCTCCTATCCATGTCTGAGACTCGGAGGAAGGACATGACCCGAGTGTGGCGTGACCTTGGCGGGGTGATTGGCATCAAGGAGTGGGATGTCAAAGTCGGCATTCGGGATGGTTTGACAGCTCCTGACAAGGTCGCCGACGTGACTGGCCAAGCATTATAGAGGATCGGCCGCATTTACTGATACCCCGTTTTTAGAGTATCCTTGGTATTCGATACCATCTTGGATCTCCTCGATCAGTGCTCCATCGTACCCTACATATAGAGTCTAGGCGTTTTGCATATCGAATTACATTTTTTTTGGATCTAGAACGCCCCATATCATGCCGAGAATCAAATGATAGTTTGTACGTCAAAGCAATTTTGGATTGTCGTCGCGGTCATCAGTACAGGGAATGAGTATTAGATGAATAATCTAGCGGACGGAAACTGGGGAGCAACGTTTGAACGAGAGAGTTGCATAGGTGAAAATAGAAGAAATACGGAAGGAAAGAAAAAATTTAAGAATAGTATGTACAACCCCAAACCTTTTTACCCTGGTCATGAGTCTTCCAGGATGGACGGTAGCGGTATCCCACCAAGGCGCTCGCCGTGGACACGGAATCGGTACAGACAAGTGTACTCATTCTTGCCCCAGTTATTCCTGATGACGAGCGCTACGACGCCAACATCAACACCGAGATCCTGGATCTCTTGGCGCACAGGGAACGTCTGAATGTTGGACGGTGCGTCGATGTCGTAGGTGAAGGAAGCCAGACGGATAAAGGGCTGGTTCGCAGGGAGCGTGGGTGGGTAGTCATCTTCATCCGCCTCTTCAGGCAAGGGAGAACCAGATTCCTCTGCGACTCTCACAGCTTCCGCACGCTGGGCAGCTTGCTCTGCTTTAAAGGCGACGACCTTGTCAAGGTTTTCCTTGCCTTCTACGAGTCCCCACACCTCCATATCCCGAGGGGCAGTCCGAAGGTCAAACGCGACCTCTTTTGCGACATGATCGATCGTGATGTCGGTGATATAAGCAGGGAAAGAGAGCGCAACGCCGAGCTGACCAAAGTCTCCGGTCATGGGCCAGCAAAGTCCGCTGTGGATGTCTTGATGCAGCGCCGTGATCGGTGACCGGCCCAGCTCATGCCCGTGGCCAGTCATCCAGCCGAGCACTGTCCCGCGCATCGTGGTTGGACGCATCTCAAGGGTATGCGAGGTGAGACTCGGTATAGGGCGAGCCCCTCCAGAGTGCAGGGCAAAATCGGCGCGGGAAACGATATCGCGTGTGGTGAACCGCATGACAGCAGTGTCGACGAGGTGGGATATCAGGCCGGTCATGTCAGTACCATCGCTGGACTTGATGGTAAGACCCTTGCCAGAACTGACGGCGGAGGAAAGTTTGGACCACCATGCTGGCCCAGAAGGCAGCGAGTCTTTGACAGCATTCTTCGATAGTTCGAGGGCTTCCTGAACTCCTCCTTCGATACTACCCAGACGATCTTCAAGCAACTTCAACTGTTTGCGTGCTTCCTCGTCACTGGTTGGTGGGGGTGGCGACGGAAGTGGTGATGCCTCTCGCGGGGCAGATTCAACGGCACTGAGTTGTGCATAGAGCGTATCGATCTGTCTCTTGACGTCCGAAAGGCCGAGGCTTGCTGAGGCTTGGAGATGGGTCTCTGTCTCTGACACTCGTTTTGCCTCTTCGCGCACGCGCGCTTCAAGAGCATATATCCTATTCACCACCTCTCCGTGTGCGCGCGCCTCAAGGTCTTGCTGAGCTCGCGCACGTTGGTTGTCTAGCGAAAGACCCGAGAGTGCGGATTCGATGTTCTGCAACCGTGCAACGAGTTCATCAAGGTTCGTGATGGGTGTTTCTGGCGCGTGGTATGGGCGAGGGGAGGCACGATAGGGAAGCAGTTGGGCTAGTGGATCATAGAACTTGAACCATGCAAGGTAAATGACGAGCGCCACGACCGCGAGATATATGACGGATTGAGGATCAAGGGAGCGTGCGAGTGTAGTCGGCTTGCGGAAGAAGATATTCACTGTCAATCCCAGGATGCGCCCAATCACCAAGAATACGAGTGATATGATGCGGATTATGCATTCGAGGATGCTGAAGAAGAACCTTGCGATTCTGTTGACTAGCCGGCCGAGGAGGCCGCCAATTGAGAATGAGCGACGGCGAGAATCAGAAGTATCGGTGATGCCATCCACTGCAGGGGGTTCATCGCTCTCCAGTATAACCTCCAAGCCATGTTGAGGGTCAGATAAGCCATCTTCCAGCTCGGGGTAGAATTTGGATGGTGGAGGCACGGAGGTACGGGGTACAGATGCTCGTGTCGAGGGTGGGACGGACGTGCGTAAGAGGGACTCCCTGCTTGCAGGTGGGAGCTGTGCGGACGAATGCTGCAGAGAGATTAGAAGAGGAGTGAGAACGGCAAACGGTGTAAGCTGACCTGTTCGCTGTCGATACTGCTCTCTTGGTCGTCCTCGGCACCATCGAGTTCTGCCTCGCCACCTCTGGATCCCCTTTTCCTCCTTCTCCGCTTGTCGTAGCCAGCTACTGGAAGCGAAGTCAATGTGCCGGGACCGAGATCCTTTTTCTTGATCTTTTTTCTGCGCTTTTTCCCGTCGTCGGAGATTTGGTCGTCCGAGTCTTCCAAGTCGGACTTGGAGGGGCGATAGGCCTTGTTGTCGAGGGACATGCGGTTGCGCCTGTTGCTGGCAGAGACCCTTCTGGAGGCGGAGTGCTCGTCCTCCTGGGCACGCTGTCGCTGGAGTTCCTTGTACTCGCGGTCTAGCTCCTCGTAGTCGAGGCTGGACTCTTTGCCGTTGGTATTCGCGGCGGAGATGTCTGCGGGTTCGTTTGAGCGCTGGCGAAGATAGAAGGAAGTAGCGGTGTTGATGGCGCGTTTGGATATATCGAGGACTTGGTCAAAGGGGCTTTTTCCGCGACCGCTGACGTCGATGGACTGGGAGTGCTGCTCCTCGGCTTCGGAGTCGGACACGTGTGTGAGAGCAGACGGTTGCTTGGAGAGGGGTCTGTGAGCGAGACGGCTGGGGGGAGGGGCGAGGCGACGGCTGGAGGTGGAATGGGTCTCCTTCTCATACTCGACGGATGTGCTGCGGGGCACGTTGAGGTTGGTCTGGGAGCCGGATGCCCAGGCACTGTTTGGGTTGTTGGGGACCATGTCGGAGGTGGACGCGGCCTGGTTGAAGGCGGCTGCGATGTTTACAGAGGTGTCCTTTACGGTCCACTTTTCTGGCTCGAGGAGGGACTGGTCGCGTTTGAGGCGTGCGTAGCGGACGAGGGCGGTCTCGTCCTGGGGTCGTGGAGGCGATCTGGAGGCCTCGGTGGGCGCGCTTTCGGGTCCGTGAGTGGGCGGCGGGGAGGGCAGGATTGGCTACGTACCCGTACGCGTAGGAGGAGGGGATGAGGTGTCGGGGCTGGGTGCTGTTCTGGCTGGGGGGTTTGCTGAGAAATGTGTGGTGATCGAGACGTCTGCCTTGGCCGAGCGGTGTGCCGGAGAACGACATGCAGCACTCTCGTGTCGCTGCTCCTCGTGGAACAATATCAACCCTGTTGTCTCGTATTTGTCCTACTACACATACACAATGTACGCTATTATCCACACTGCGTCTATTGTCCTCACTGTGGTACAATCAGCACACCTCCACGCGATACACGCCCACACTCACCAAAAAGTAGTCTGGCACCCGCCGCGACACAAGAGGCTCACCCGCACGCGGTGCAGGGTCAAATTGAAGGCTGGCCACCTGTGAGCACCAACCCATCCACACCGAAACAGCACCCACAATGTGTACGATAGTTTTTCGTCAATCTCCATAATCGCCGCCTGATTGCCGCATCGATAGCAGTAATTCGGAGCACTGAAAATCGTCACCACGTTCCGGTCCTGTCCCCAGCTATACCCTGCACGCCACGTCAGCCCGACTGCACACCAAACGCCGTCGCAACTCACCCTCCATCACCAGCTGATGGGCCCGCGCCACGAGCGTCAACCCGTTGTTGTGATTGAACGCCTCCGAAATGTCCTGCCCGAACGTGTACCCCGCCCCGCGGGGTGAAATCCCCCAACCACACCGATCATCAGGATCAGACCACAACAGGTCGCACATCGGTCCTTCGTGAGGCACCTCTTGCACACGATCGATCGACCGAACGTGGTCGAGCGTGTCAATCGAGGGCGAAAGGCCACCGTGAAGACAAAATATCTATCGAGTGCTCAGTCCATGCGAGGCACTCGCTGAGAGCACTCACTTGGTTGTCGATCAGTGCAGTCAAAGGGAGAAAGTCGAACAAGTCGGTAAAGAAACGCCACACATTGGCATTCCCGTATTTCCGCAAGCACTCGTCATAAAACCCATACACCTGCGTGATCTGCCTCGACTCGTGATTGCCCCGCAAAATCGTGACACGGTCACGATACCGCAACTTGAGCGCGACAAGCAGCGTCACCGTCTCCACAGAGTAGTACCCACGGTCCACGTAGTCTCCCATGAACAGATAGTTGGTGTCTGGTGAGTTTCCGCCGATCCGGAAGAGCTCTGAGAGATCATGCTGTACGTGCCCAGACCTGATCAAGCATAGATCACGCCGAGCAGACGGTACGCACGAATTGGCCATGAATATCACCACACACGGTGACCGGGCACCTGACTGGCTGCACGTTGGATTCTTCCATCAGTATCTCCCTCGTCTTTCCATGTGGTCAGAGGGTGTGGCAAGCTTGGGGACAAAGACGAACCTTGTCGCATAGTTTCTTTACGTCTGTCTCTGCTAGTTGTTTGCATTGGCTGAGCTGTTCGATCCAGCCGTCAATTTCGTGTTCCATGTCTAGTCGTGGTTCAAAGTCAAAGTCAGTGTCTTTGGTCAATAGTCACACGTCACACATCATATCCAAGTGCAAATCCATGTCACGCTCGCGTCGACACCATGGCTCAACCAGACGCTGTCTACGCAACCGACGAAGTACCTCCTCCTCCTCCACACCGATAACCACTGACCCCGCACAGTATGGCAGGCCATTTATCATCCTCAGAGACCAGGGAAAGAAAACCAGGAGCCATGGCATAGACGCTATCAAGGTGCGCACCGTCACCCGTCCGATCGACCCCCCTCACATGCCACCTCTAGTCCCACATCCTCGCCGCGAGGACAGTCGCAAACATCATTCGCACGTCCCTCGGACCGCGAGGTACGCTCTCCGTCGCGTGTGCACCCGATCACCATCTCATCCACATCGCAGGTCTCGACAAAATCCTCATCTCCCCAGACGGAGACATCACCGTCACAAACGATGGCGCCACCATTCTCGGTCAGATGGAAGTCGAGCATCAGATCGCAAAGCTCCTCGTACAGCTCTCCAAGAGCCAGGATGACGAGATCGGCGACGGCACCACCGGCGTCGTGGGTACGTACTCTTCTTTCGACATCCGAGCACCAGCCCTCAGCGCTGTTTGATCCAAGTCCTTGCCGGCGCCCTTCTCGAGCAGAGTGAAGCTCTCCTCGACCGAGGGCTCCATCCTATCCGTATCGCAGATGGCTTCGACAGGGCTTGCACAGTGGCCGTCGAACAACTCGACCGCATTTCCGATCGCGTCGAGTTCTCAACACAAAACAAGGAAAATCTGATCAAAACTGCCATGACAAGTCTGGGCAGCAAAATGTGCGCATCCTCGTCCTTTCCCTATTCTGCGCTGACGTTGCCTCGACAGCGTCTCGAAAGAGCTCAGGCAGTTTGCGCAGATCGCCGTGGATGCAGTGCTGACGGTTGCCGATATCGAACGTCGCGATGTTCCCTTTGACCTCATCAAGGTGGACGGAAAAGTCGGCGGCTCTCTGGCTGACACCACCCTCATCAGGGGCGTGCTCATCGACAAGGACATGTCGCACCCACAAATGCCCTCGTCCGTCAAAGATGCCCGCCTTGCGATTCTTACTTGCCCGTTTGAGCCTCCACGCCCAAAGACGAAGCACAAACTGGACATCACGAGTGTCGACGAGTACCATAAACTTCGGGATTACGAAAAGGAAAAGTTCGAGGACATGATCAAGATGGTAAAGAACACCGGTGCCAACCTGGTCATATGCCAATGGGGCTTCGACGACGAAGCGAATCATCTGTTGATGCAAAACGAGCTGCCAGCCGTACGGTGGGTTGGTGGACCCGAGATCGAGGTAGCGTCCCTTTCATGTCCACACCCCAATGCTCGAGTTGTAATGCCTCTCTCAGCTGATCGCTATAGCTACACATGGACGCATCGTGCCCCGGTTCGAGGAACTCACAGCAGAAAAACTGGGTAAAGCGGGCATCGTACGTGAACTCACCTTTGGCACGACGCGCGATAAGATGCTTGTCATCGAAGAATGTGCCAACTCCCGTGCTGTCACCATCTTCGTGCGTGGATCGAACAAGATGGTATGGGTATCCGTCGCATCCCCTACATGTTACCCATTGTTTCTCAGATCGTAGATGAAGCAAAGCGGGCATTGCACGATGCTCTATGCGCCGTCCGAAATCTTGTTGTCGACAACAGAGTGGTTTACGGTGGAGGTGCCGCCGATATCAGCTCTTCCATCGCCGTGGCAAAGGCTGCCGACCAGGTTGGCACGTGCAAAGTCTGGCAGGGATATCTTTAACAGACTTTGATCCAGATCCCCTCAATAGAACAATACGCAATGCGCTCTTTTGCTGCTGCTCTCGATGCCATTCCACTTGCGCTCGCAGAAAACAGTGGTCTCTCTCCGATTGAGACGCTCGCCCAGGTCAAGAGTAGGCAAGTGACGGAGGGGAGTTCCCGTCTGGGAATTGATTGTGCCGGGCAAGATCAGAACGGTACGTCTTTGTGCAGCCACATGCTGGCATGTCTAATCCACCGTAGATATGAAGAAGCAGTTCGTGTACGATCCACTGATCTCAAAACGACAACAATATCTGCTTGCCACGCAGGTATGTACGTTGTGCGCTTCCTGATCCTTGACTGAATTCGATCGTTGCAGCTTGTGCGGGCGGTCCTCAAGATCGGTCAGTAGACTGGTTTCTCACCTTGAGTAGAGACTGATGTTGCTTCTTCCAGACGACGTTATCGTGGCGGGTGAAGCGGACGAGTGATTATGGACTTACCTAGATGCGGCTGGGTACACTCACTTAGCAAACCATTCATGTAATCGTGCAATAGCAGACCCACCCTGACATTTCCTTTAGCCACCAAGGTGACATTTGGTTCCAACAAGCCCGGCACTGCCGCACTGCCCCCTGAGATGATCCGCGAACCGGACCTTACGGATGCTTAGCCGAGGATACAAGCGGCCGGGCGGCTTCAATCACCGTTCCGACGAAACTTACGGGATGCTATAAAACCGAGACCCAACCGTGTCCTCCTCCCCCGTACTCCTACTACTACGATGGGTGTCACTAAGCTACAGGTGCTGGGAAAGAACCCCTACAATGCAGAACCACCGTCTCTCCCAGAGCTCACCAGCCACCCCATCACTCCACTTCGTTTGGTCTATGCTCGTAACCACTGTATGGCTTTCATCTTCATGTTTCATGTTCCGAGTCTGACCACACCTTGCGCTGGTGCCACGCAGCCGACATCAAGGACCTTCGATCAGGGACGGAGCAATACACAGTCAAGATCGATGGTGAAATAGACGGCATCCAGCAACTCGACCTCACATTCAAACAATTGCGGGATTCCTTGCCGCGAAACGAGGTTGTCGCCGCCCTTGTCGTACGTACAAGCTTCCACCTCATCCTTCCGACTTACGATGCGACTCGGACGTAGTGCGCTGGGAACCGACGAGCCAAGATGGCCGAGAAGACGAGGAGAAGCGTGCAAGGCATCAATTGGTCCGAGGGGACCATCGCCAACGCCCGCTGGGCCGGTGCGCCGCTGCGGGACATCCTCCTCCGCGCAGGCGTTCCAGACGACCGTACATCGTGGCAAGGACTCCACGCCTGCTTTGCGTCCAACGTTGCACCGTGCGAGCAAGACGCGTCGTACGGCGGTTCGATCCCCCTGGAGAGAGCGATGAGCGAGGACGGCGACGTTCTCCTCGCGTACGAGGTAATACTCATTCAAGCCGTGTGGCAAACGTTGTGTTCCGTGCTGACTCGCCGGTATGTAGATGAACGGCGAACCGTTGACGCCCGACCACGGCTTCCCGTTGCGCGTGGTCGTCCCGGGGTACTCTGGCATGCGCTGGGTCAAATGGGTGGACCACATCACCATCTCCCGGGCAGAGTCGCCCAACTTTTATCAACAGCGAGATTACAAGATCTTGCCAGAACACGTGCGTTGACGAACGCCCGAATGCCCGTGTCCCTGTCTGACCCCATCTCTCTCTCTCGCGTGTATGTAGGTGACGAGCAAGCAGAGGGCAGAATCGGAAGACTGGTGGTCCAAAGTGCCCTCGATGCAGAACTTGCCGTGCAACTCGGTCGTGACCCACGTCAAGCGGCTTCGGTCCTCGTCTCCGGAAGAGCTGCCATTGAAAGCGTGCGGATATGCGTATTCGGATTGTCCCATCGAGCGTGTCGACGTGAGCGTGGACGGCGGCGTCACCTGGAAGCCGTGCGAGATCACGTATCGACAAGGGCGATGGAGCTGGGCATTATGGGAGGCCAGCATCGATCTCATGTCGGACGAGGAGAACGTCAACGACATGTCGTTGGCTTACGATTTGGCGGGGGGCAACGGTCGAGGGAAACTCAGGGTGACGGTACTCGGCCGTGCGACGGACAGTGCTGGGCGCGTGCAGGATTTGACGTGTCCTTGGAACTTGCGGGGCGTTGGGTATTGTGGGGCTGGAGAAGCCACGGTCGATATTAATGTGTAAATTCCTCCGAGTGGACTAGGTTGTATGGACTAGGGCTGATCTTTTGTATTTGTACGTCTGGCGTAGATAGGTTATTAAATTCAATTACTTGAAATCATTAAGGAGGTGGGGGGAAACATATAGGCCACGGGTGCGGGTCTGAACGTGGGTTGATTGAGTACAGGCGCGAGGATCTGATGTAGTAGTCTACACTCGGAGGTATCAGTGAGAGGATGTACGTAGTCTCTCTAAGCCAGACGTAATACTTCAAGATCAGAAGATAGTCGTTCTGATCATACCGCGGTCGACCAGCTCCTTCAACTTACTCTGCAGGAACTAATAAAGGCTTCGACAAGCTCGGGGACTCGGGAACACTCATGAGATGGAAGGGCTATCAGGGGATCGTGTAATTTTCTGTGCTGTGGTTCGAGTGAATGGACATGACGTGCACTGGACCACACGCACCTCAGGAACACAATAATACACCTCAGTAACTTCAAGTCAACTAACGCGTTCGCATTCAAAAATGATGTGGCGCATGGATAATTAGAGCCGCTCCTTCAGAAAGCAGAATCCTTATTTTCGGCATATTCATGTCAATTTTTACATAGCCATGTAGCCATACGTGGAGGAATGAGGCTGCCACGACGGAAACGAAAAAATCAGCTATAAAGTTTATCACAATGTTCGATAGTAAATGTCTCACCTGAACCATCACAATGTGATCTTCCCCGATCATGGCAGCATCCCAGCCTTGGTCCGAATGTTCGAGTGTGATAGTAGCGACACGCCCAGGTAGCCTTGTGGTCACTTCTCGACAGAAACTTTGGCACCGACCACTGGGTTTCGTCTGTTTCGCAAGACGATGCCACAGTATGGGGGAATCGGCACTCGTTTTGACATGCTTCCTTGCTGCATAGGGATTAAAATCGTACACTCGCGCTACATGTCCGGTTTTCCATCGTAGACCTTGGATAAATTTCATGCCGTAGGTATAGCAGACCCAAGTCTCCGATGGCTCCCTGCAAACCATACGTGTTCCACTCGGACCCCAGGCGTGCCAGGCGACGACCCGGCGGGGTACATTGAGCGAACGTTCGACTTCCGCGAGTAGAGTGGATAGGGGTACAAAGAGGACTGTACTCTCGTGCGTCTCACCCGAGAGGATGCGCGTGGAAATCGTGAAGATGAAGTCCTTCCGAGAACCATAGAAAGGAACTCGTAAACCGGCAGGTGGCCTCCAGGTTGGTGTGGGCTCGGCTCGAATCAAAAAGTATTCCACGTTTCCTTGGAGCTCGGGATATTGCAATTCACATACGTAGGGGATGTCTTCCAATGAGTGGACCGGATTAACGTATGCTGCTATCCTCAGCACCCGCAAAGTTGGCTCGCTGTCTGATCTGAGGATTGCCGCCAGAATCAGGTCCTCCGTCATGAAAGCAAAGGATTGGAATTCTGGCGTGTAAATATACTGGTTACAGAAGAAATCAATTGTGAGGCAAGTAAACAAGAGAGGAAGTACTGACAACTTCCTGATGTCCAGTTCGCCAGTTCCAGACGAGGAAGGAATTTCGAGACGATGTACCGAATTGATCATAAAAGAAGATGGCGAGGTGATTGCCACAAATCTGTATCAAAAAGGAGAATTCGGCGTGCAAGCTCGCCAATGCATGTGTTATCTGTGTCACAGCAGTGCGGGGATGATGCTCCCCAGTAAGAGTGCGCAAATGAAGCTTGCATGACATGTTCGGACTAGATGCGGAGCTGTTATAAGATCATGAAAATATTGGGCGTTACACTCACAAGTCACCATCCAGTTCAAGTAAGACGAGGAGATTTTGGGAGTTGTCTAACGTGAAGTCACGGATTCTGAAATCGAATGGAGCAGACCATCTCCTTTCTGGAATGCCCTTGAGCTTGCACGGCAGTTGAACGAGGGAGATTTGGTTTTCACGAGTCGATTGCGCAAGTATGCCACCTGAAAACTCCCAACATTGACCGTCAGACATGGGAATGGTCCCGGATGATGTCCATTCCATATCGTTCCACACCCGATTATACTCTCGTAGGGTACTCAATCGGCCGACGGTGTCCATGGGCGAATGTTCGTTATCCTCCATGAAAGATGCAAACAGCTCGATCTTGTAGGTCAACTGGGTGCTTCCCGAGATGATGGAACGGAATAACCTGCAGACCTTGGTTCGACAATGAAACACCAGGAACAACCTTGTCAGGGAGCGGCACATCTGTGAATCGTGTAAACCCACTTGCATGCATCTCAGAAGAGAAGGGGTATCAAGGTGGTTGAAAGTCAACCCAGTCAATTCGTCTGGCAGAGGAAATCCCATGTCGATGAAAGGAGGGAGCAGCGGAACACTTCAAGTTGTGTGGCTCTGGTCAAAGTCACTCCGACAACTCAGACAGCATCCGGGTCACAGCAGCCTACACGAATGATAGTGCGGGTATTGGTTGTCCGGTGGCGTTGAGCTCAGGTCACTATGTAGTGAGTCGGCGGCGGCGAGCAGGTCACAAGAGTGTGCCATAATGCAGTATGGTCGTCACGATAAAACGTGTGGTACATAGTCCTCAAGCTTCAAGGCTGTTGGGCCCATGTTGACCTTGTCCAGACTTGGGATTCGGAGGCATCCAACTCGGCTTCGCATTTCCCATCGCAGACCGCATCCATCGGCATCTCACCACACACGATCTCAACGATCTCAATCACAATCAGCATCCAGCAGCGCGATGTATCCACCGATTGAACCGTTTGAGATAGCAAGACTCGAGGTGAAGGCATCCCCAACGTTCACCCACTCGCTCTAGTTCGTCGGCGATGCGTTCCATCCACTGCTTGCACTTATGCATTGTACTAGCTACGAAATTAGCGGAAACAAGAGCGGTGTCCCAGGTATGTTGCCGCGTGCCTTGTATGGGTCGCACACTCACCGTTGATATCCTCCCGATAGTCGTGTTCCTTCATGGGGGTCCTGGTGGTGGAGTAGATCCCAAGGACAGGCAATTTTTCAATCCACAGAAATACAAGGTCTGTCTACCCGTCTCCACTTTACATCCTTGCTGATTCCTCGCGCTAGATCGTCCTGTTTGATCAGCGTGGTGCTGGCAAATCAACTCCGTTCGTTCTTCATGGACCTGCGGGATCAGAGACCCGATGAATTGATCGGTGGTGCAGGAATGCTTCGATTGAATATAACACCACTTGGGACCTCGTGGCGGACGTAGAGCGTCTTCGGGAGAAACTGGGGATCGAGAAATGGCATGTGTTCGGTGGTAGCTGGGTATGCTCTCACGCTCTCCCATTTTTGTCCACTAGATCGATTGACTCGTGACATTTGCTGGTAGGGATCGACGCTTGCGCTAGCATATTCTCAGGTGCGTGCGATAAATGTTGGTCTTGCGATCTGACGCGAACTTTGAACAACCTAGACCCACCCGACAAGGGTGAAGAGCCTCGTCTTGCGGTGATTCCTTTACCTATTCTCGTCGATCGCAATTTTTACTGACTACGTGGATGCAGTGGCATATTCACCCTCCGAAAGAGGTTCGCAGACTTTCCATCCCTTTCCATTCGAATATACTGAGCGTGTCCAGCGAGCTTAAGTTCTTCTATCAAGGCGGCGCTTCCCATCTCTTCCCAGAAGAGTGGTAGGTGCTTTCCCCTGCTATCCTGCTGTGCTTGATTGTCATTCACTCATTCTTTGACTCGTGGTTCCGAAAATCTGTGAACACGGTCCCAGGGATCGTTACCTTGCGCCTGTGGATCCCCCCAAGCGGCACGACTTGGTGACAGCGTACCATGCGCTACTCAACTCGTCGGACGAGAAAACAAGGCTACGGGCTGCAAAGGCATGGTCTAGATGGGAGTGAGTGATTTCTTCTGATTAATCATCATGGTCCATGACCTGTTAACGCACAGAATGGCCACCTCTAAGTTGTACGTTAGTGAAGACATGCTTCGACGTGCAGAGGAAGACACGTTTGCACTGTGTGTTCCTTCCTGAGTATCAGCTGCGAGTTCCCTTGCTGACTGTGGCATGCATAGTGCCTTTGCACGCATTGAAAACCACTATTTCGTCAACGAGGTCTGTCTCGGGAATTTCTTTATGTATTTTGGAGAAACATTGATCAGATGCGATAGGGGTTTGTGCGCGACGGCCAACTCTTGGAGGAACAGAGTATTGCTAAGATGTAAGTAGAACTATTTCTGTTTCGTGCTCGCTTTTGCTGACATGTGTATGCAGTCGACACATACCTACGATTGTCGTACAAGGAAGATACGATGTTGTCTGTCCCGTATGTTCCTCACTGCTGTTGCATACTCTCTTCGTTGTTCTGATTGTCGCGACCTAGGCGACGACTGCTTGGGCACTCAAGACAATCTGGGAAGCGAAACCTTCGACATCGTTCACGCTGCACATTGTTCCTGATGCGGGACACTCGTCGCGCGAGACCGGGACCGAGAAGCTGTTGATTGAAGCGACAGACAAGGTTGTTGCAAAGTATTGATTTAAATGTAGAAGAGACAAAAATGGGGAAGAGTGGATCACGTACTTCATGTAGAATCTCATGTCAATGTTTGAACGCGGTAGCATTTGCAACTTTCCACGACCAGTCTACTTGGTCGATGCAACAAGACAGGCGAGCAAGTGGGTTGCCCTCCTCGAGTCCGGTTGGCGGTACTTGTTGGATACCCTCAATCCTTTGTATTTCGACTGCATCAATCTCTGTTCTCTTGGCATTTTTCTTGTCCGCAACACCAAGGGCAGAGACACCTTCGTTTGACTCACGTTCTACGCCCTTGGATTTATCGAATGGCACACACCTTTTTCAGCGGACTGTTGTGCTTGTATCATTCGATGGACTTAGGTGCGTGTCTCTGGCTCTTTGGGCATTTCAAGGATATGGCTAATGTTCAGTTCAGATTAGACTACTTGCTTAGAGGACTCACGCCCCACCTTACGAACATTAGCAAGCAAGGTATTCGTGCTGAGTACATGAAACCCATTTTCCCAGTAAGTTGTGATGGTATCTTTCAGAACTTATTCTCCATCGGTCTGCTGGTCGAAAATCAAGATGGAGATGGACGTTGCAGACACAATTCGCGCAGTGTGCAGTATTTTGAGACTCTCCAACATCACAACGGTCATGTTGACCAGTCTTTCAACATGCCTATCTCTTTTCTTGCACGAATCCACTTTGTGAATATGGGGATTTCGTAGATGTTCCATTGTAACTGGCTGATTGGATTTCTCGGCCCCAGACACTGACGTTCCCGTGAGTTGATTTAACCTCGGAGCTATTGCTATTCGAACTTACCATGCCTGATAGTAATCACTGGACGCTCTTGTATGTTTTCTCCTTCCGTGCCTGTTCACATGCTGCCGACGATTTATTCACTATCGTTTTTGTTCCTGCCCCGGCAATGCATACAACATATTGTAGAACTGGTTTGTATGCCGAATCACATGGCATCATTGCAAATGTGCGTGAGTGATCACAATGTCTTGTCTCTTCCTCTTCTCCCCCACACTGGGTCCTCGGTCTTCTCAACAAACTGTTTCAGTGAACTGAACATTCTTTCCCTCAGGATTTCTATGATCCTCAGTATCGTTCCATTTTCCACCCAGGAGCAGGTGATTCCCGGTGGTGGCTCGGCGAACCCGTGAGTCTTGAAATGTGTGGATGAGCGATCCTCACCTTGTTCATGATGTTATATCTGCTGTTTTGTCTAGATATGGGAAACGGTCGAAAGAGCTGGACTCTATTCTGCGAACATCATGTGGTAAGGTTCTCTGTTTACTACCCTCTTATCTCTTCTTTCGACCACTTCCATAATCTATCTTTTAGGCCCGGTCCATTAATAACAACCTCCGGTGTCACGCCGAGATATCAAGTCCCATTTACGGTTGGTGGCTTGTTCCGAACGTCCTGATATCTCGTTACTTCCTCCTTCTCCTCTCATGGTTTACGTTGCAACACCAGCCAGGTTATCCGCCTGAAGATAAAATTACCCAGGTGTTAGAATGGATAGACCTCCCTTTAGAACAAAGGCCACGGCTGATCCTAGGTGAGCGACATTTGTTCCTCTTATCCCCACACTTGTTTACTCTGGTCTGGTTGGCTTCCGCGTGCATTAGTATACGAGCCCATGCTTGATCAGGCTGGCCATGCAGCTGGCCCTGAGTCCGGGCTCGTGAATGCAAGTACCTGTTTGCCCCGTGGTGGCATCCTATTGAGATTCCTCTAGAAAACCCTTCCAGCTATTTCAAATTTTGCTCACACCCTTGTGCAAAGTCTACACAACGAACGCAACTTGTCCCATATTGTGGACATATTGTTTGTGAGCGATCACGGGATGGAAGACACCAGTTCATGGGAGATGGTGTATATGGATGACATCTTGTGTCACCAACAAGATGCGAGGGAGCAAGGTTGGCCAGTTTGTGCAGGCGTTCAATACGTCGACGGTTTGTCCATTTGTCCACGTCCGAACGAACCTGTTCGACCATACTGATAATTTAAGATAGGCTGGCCATCAATGGGCCTCTGGTTTAAACCTGGTGTCGACACCACCGCGGCCTTGTCTCGCCTTGTCCTTGCGTCTGAATCAAGGAAATTCGACGTGTATACCACAGCCACGTATACGCACATTACCTCGGACTTGATAGCTATGGCGCCAACGATGCCAGAACGGTACCACTATTCTTCTAGTCAACGTCTCGCGCCAATTTGGGTCATCCCCAGGATGGGTTATGTATTAACTGACCGCGTTGAGAATGGGAGCCTGATGACAATCGGGGTGTGTTCGGCTACCTCCCACGTTGTTTTGCTACACAACTGATGGGCGTGCTGCGACAGAATCATGGTTACGATAACGACGAATATTCCATGCGTGCAGTCTTCATTTCCCAAGGACCCTTTGCCAAGAGAGTGAGGGAACGATTCCAGGAGGAAAGCGACCGGTTTCAAGCATATGTGTTTCCACCGTTTCAGAACGTCGAGCTTTACAACCTCGTTGTGCGACTGCTTGACATAGACAAATGGGCATCGGAGACCAACGGGACCGAGGGATTTTGGGATCGATGGACTAGATTTTGATACGCGGTGATGTATTCTAGATTTTCCGCGCTGATGGATTGGTATGATCACCCGTTTTTGACCTAATTCGTCCAACGTTCGATTCTGGTGTTTATTGCTGCAAAACTTCAAATACTCGACGCCACTGGCCTACTAGTATTAGGACGCTCCAGGAAGTGCAAACTAGAATTTCGGGAACACGGGTGAGCATTTCGTACTCGGGCGTAATTTGTTGGGTGTTTTTGAGAAACTCGTCGAGACAACCGGGCAGATCGGTCCAGCGACTCCAGCCTAGATCGACACCACAGGATGTGTATGCCGGCTACTATCACACCTTGGAGCATAACGGGCGCGTTTCGAGGTCGTAGAATTGGGGGTTTTGTTGAACAGAAAGACTTTGGTCAGTCTATAACTTGCACATGGGATTATCAGATTAGTCCATTCGATGTTGTAGAGAGCACACTTCAGATACCACTCTTATTTCATTTCACGTATATAGTTCATGTCCTCGAATGTATTTCATTAAGAGAAGATAGTTATAAATGATAATGCATGCATGATTGAGTCCCATCAGTGACATGACCGTGAAGTCGAAAGCCAATGCGAGGGGAAATTTATAATGTGTAAGTATGGCACATGATGGATTTGTGTTGGCTGTCAGGGAGCTGTCAATACCTGTGCGTAAAAACACAAATAAAACAAATGATGGTCGTTGGTGAACGAGAGACGTGAGGGTATGAATGGTACTGAACAGTGACCGTACAACAGCGGAGTGTACATGGGCAGCGCCAATCTAAGATCTCACTTATTGGCTTCTATCACCGCGTGTAGAAGCAGTGTCATAATAGACGTGATGGAAGACGTTCCAGCCCTACCGTACGGTTCGAAACTGTAGGAGGGTATGGTGAAATGTTTGTGACGATTGTTAGCCTGCTGGCACGCCAGATCACGACGGTCCACGTGGGAAGTCGGGCAAAATCAAAAAGGCGAACAATCGGATGGGGCTATGAACCTTGTGGTGTAGGCTGTTGTACGAGTACCTCTCTGGATTGGCCATGTATATCCTACGCAAGAGGACGTGAGCTCCGAGCAGATCCACCACACGGATGGATGGGAATTTGTGGAACAGCAAGAGAATCACGTGAAGAGGCAGATAAGTTGACATACCATTCGTTGCTTCTTTATGGGACGTGGCCGCACATTACCTACCCCGGCACGGGCACCTACAACACCGATTGGCACATTGGGGGAGAGTGAGGTTGGTGTTGGTGGCTGCATTACGCCATCCTCAAGTTCGCGTTTCTGACCTCTACTAGGCATGGAGGTATTGGTCCGTTGAGGCGGTGCTGTCGATGGCACAGCTGAGCGTGGGGTAGCGCTCGTGGGGGTGGACGTCGACTGGCCAACTGATCCTGGAGGAGGAATTGTTACAGGTGCAACCCGTGGCTTTGCCTGTGATAATTGTGATGTTCCGGGCGGTTGTTGAGCGGGTGGGATCGTTGGATGCGAAGGAGCAGATTGGGGTTGGGGGAAAGCGGCTGGCGTGCCAGGTAATGGCCCTGGGGTAAGTCCCTGTGCTTGAGCGCGGGCAAGCTTTTTTAATTCTTTCTGTGAAGATTGAGTAGATGATGAGACACGTGGTTGGAATTAAAGCGATGGGGGTGATACTGACGCGCTTTTTGCGATCTTCCCGAGCTTGCGTAGATTCGAGTATGAGGGCGCCCGCATTCCACTGTGACAAGAGAATGAGAATACTTAAAACGTTGGGGTGCAAATAGGACGAACCCCTTTAAGTCCTTCAGCAGAGACGGTGAAAGCTTCCATTTGCGTTTTCGCATCGAACTGGACTATGGGTATGTGCTGCTTCGGGGGTGCCTGCATGATGGTGACGAGATAATCATCCCTTTTCAAGGAGTGCTTTCCGGGGAGACTTTTGATGAGGTGACGGTAAGAGTTTTTCTTTTTCTTCTCATCCAAGTCGGCGGGGAGCGGGAGACTTGACTGTGCGAAAGCGGAGGGTGACGAGTCGAGAGGGATGCGTACATGCTTGTCATATGCGGCATGCAGGTGGAAGCATGCGAGGAGGTCTTGGGTGCTGGTGAGGAAACCTTGAGGTTGGGAAAGAGCTATTCGGGAGGATAATCAAGCGAGTCTTGTGCGGAGAACGGCTACATACTGATGGGTGGAGGGAAGAAGATGGCGGGGGCATCCTGGGTGACTGAAGATGGGCCCGCGACTGCATTGGCATGTTCATCCACGCCATCCATGGCGGCGAACACGGACGAAAATGACGAAATCAGAGACACCGACAAAGTTGGATGGTGCAGCGATCCATAAAACCGGAGAGAGGCGGCGGCGGATGGGTCGGGGAGGTCCGTCGTTATCGTCGACGATGAGCTCGACGTACGTGCTCGTCGTCGTCGCTGTCGGTGGCAGGGACAAGGGGATTCCTCGGCCATATCGGCACAAATTACTTAATGAGGATCACGTGGATCAGCACTGCCACAAGAACATACCTCTTCTTGTCACTGTCATGTCTCTCCGACAATGGATCAGGTAAAGCAATTGTGCCACCTCTCGGAATATCCTCGCCTCTGATGCGCTCTCCTTGAGGTCACGTCTTCCGCGCGATGATGGCGACCCTGCGACTCCACCCGAGTTTACAGTGCGCAGTTCCATACACATTCATTCACGTTTCGGCAACACTATTCACAGTTCTCCGCAGTGGCAATTGGACTTCTCATCGGTTGTTTGTTATGCTTCACCAATCTTTATTTCGGTCTCCAAACCGGATGGATCAGCATGTACGTTCTTCTCCATACCGTCATGCCCAACACAGAGATAGACGTGACAAGGATGTCATTGCAGTCAGCCCTCATGGGCTTTCTGGTCTCCAAGATGCTTCCAACTCCACTGTCTCCTCAGGAGATTATCGTGGTACAGACAACCGCAGTCGCCACAGGGACCGTGAGTATTCGCGTTCGAACCAACGACAAACTCACTATGAACTCGTACTAGATGCCATTGGCAGCTGGGTTTGTCGGTATACTTCCCGCTCTTGGTCTGCTCGATGAGGAACAAGACGGAAGTCCGCCAATCTACCTCTCCTGGGCAGCCACTGTCGGTTGGTCGTGCTCAATTGCATTCTTTGGCGTATTCCTGTCACCCCCCATCCGGAAACAAGTGGTCCGTATACCTCTTATTGTGTAGTCGATGATGCTGACGCATTGCACAGATCATCGAGGAGCAACTTGCATTCCCTTCTGGAACTGCAACAGCACAATTAATTTCCGTTCTTCACGAGCTTCCGCCTCCTGACACCTCATTACGCCGCCGTTCTGGATATAGAGAACTCGACACGGAAGATATTGCCAGCCACTCCCCCCTCATCGACGGTGTTGATACAGTCGTGCAGGACACTGTAGATGAAATAGAGGGTGTCGACGAACGTGAGGTTGTTCAGAAAGAAGGCTGGATGGATCTTATATATAGTTTTTTGGCTTCTGGCGTGATGACGGTCAGTTCACTCAGTGTCTCATTTGGTATCCCTCATTTTTTTCCAGCTCGCAGCATACTTCTTTCCGATTGTTTTCTCTGTGCCACTCTTTGGAAAATACCTCGCTCGCGAATGGTTGTGGTCATTCACTCCTAGTCTATCATACGTTGGCCAGGGTACGGGTTCAATTCTGGATGCAATGTGCTCCAAGCCCTCACTTTAACTAGGTATCATCATGGGCTTCCCTACAACCTTGAGCATGAACTTGGTAACATGTCTACGGAGAACTGGATTGACTCAGGCTGACTAATCGTATAGGGGATGCTTGTTGGTTGGGGAATTCTATCTCCACTCTCCAAGCACGCGGGGTGGGCACCAGGTCCAGTCGGCGACATGTCCACGGGTGCCAGAGGGTGGATCCTCTGGATTTCTCTTGCGATTATGTGTGCAGACTCCTTCGTCTCTCTCATCCCAGCCGTCCAATCTTCCATCGCCAAGGTGGTATTGTCCATCCAGAAGGATGGAAATGCACCACCAGAAGAAGATCATGACGTCGAGACACCAGACAGGCTTGTCCCAACCCGATGGGTTTTGAGCGGCCTGGTAACGAGTGTGACGGTAGGGACATTACTGGTGTGGGTGGTTTTCGGAGACGAAGGAATCAAGCCGTGGGCAACACTAATAGGGTTCGCCGTCGGTGGTTTGTTGAGTATCTTGGGGTATGTGTGCTGCATCCTGTGATGCTCTTCTTTGACCCTTTTCTAGGGTTCGAGCATTGGGAGAGACTGATTTAAACCCTGTGAGCGGACTGGGTAAAATTTCACAACTCCTTTTCGCTTGGATCCAACCTGGAAATGTTGTGGCGAACATAATCGCAGGCGGAGTGGCCGAGGCAGGCGCACAACAGTGGGTTTCACTTACTGCACGGATATATTTATCTGACGCACTTATCTAGAGCCGGAGATCTCATGCAAGACCTGAAAACTGGACACCTCATTCATGCCTCGCCAAGAGCTCAGTTCTATGGTCAACTGATTGGGTCATCCTTATCAATTATAGTGTCTGCATCTGCCTATACCCTTTACCAGAAAGCTTACAGCATTCCTGGCCCTTCTTTCCCGGCTCCGACCGCATACGTATGGCTCAACCTAGCGCGTCTGCTCCGTAAGTCATAACTCGTCACCCGCGGTCTTACACTGCTACTGACATGAGTTATAACAGGTAATGGGCAACTACCAGAAAACACCAGTCCGTTCATGTTACTATTCGCCCTTCTGTTTTCCGTTGTCGCGGGCATCAAGCTCATGGCTGTCCAGCGAGGCCTGCCATATGCCAAGTGGATCCCATCCGGCATCGCGTTTGCAATCGGATTCTTGAATACGCCATCATTTTCATTGGCACGCTTCATCGGCGGGTTGATAGAGTACTGGTACCACCGAAGGGTTGGGAAGACTGGCGGAGCAGATATCCGTTTAATTGTCATCGCCAGTGGATTCGTGCTGGGAGAGGGGGTTGTAAGCGTTGTTTCGCTCGTCCTACGAACATTTGGGGTCGGCGTCGCTAGCTGTTGGGGTTGTGGTGGGGGAATCTGTGCTGGATGTCCCAATGCATGACCATAGTACATGACTTGCATCATTATGATCATAAGTTTGGCAGGCGTGTGTACATGTCCGTTAACGGCAAAACAAGTTTGTATGTCGTTGAATCGCCTTCATAGCCCGTCGGTCAACGCCTGTATAACATGACCCGAATAGCTCTTGACAGCATTCCCGCAATCACTTTCTACAAAGATTCCCTCACCGCAGCTAGGAGGACCACCCCGATTGCTCAGTTGGTATGCCTTGGGAAACCTTGCGCCACGTACCAGCCTGAGGTTGTGCGTTGTAGGAATATCGGTGGCTCAGGCGTTAATGTCGACTGGAAGGCAAGTGACGCGACCAAGTGGCCCTTCTATTCGACCTGAGGTGCCGTGTCCATTACAGTGTGAGGCGGATCTGCCTTCCTCTCTGCGGTTCGGCAAAGTAGAGGTCTCGTGTGAGGGTTGGAGCGGTCCCGGTGACCCGTACGTGATGAAAGGTGGGTTGTCACACTCCTCTGCGAGGCTTACAAGCTCTGACTGACGTACGACAGGTTCCTGCTCCCTCGAGTACCACGTTGTACAACTTCCTCATTCACTCAGGGACGATACGTTGGACCGGCCACCGTCGGGTGTATCAAACTTGTTCAGCAGTACGTCCTAAGCGCACCTGCTGCCCCCACCACCGGACTCACCGAGCGGGTCCAGACTTGGACATGTCCGGCATCCTCTTCATGTTCGTCTGGATAGCCGTCCTGGCGATCATCTTTTACAATGTGGTTTACTCTTGCTTGCGGCGGAGCTATCGCCCCACGGGGAACACCCAACGGGTCCCTCCCCCCACCTACCCCGGTCCTGACGACGGGCGACCGGGACAGAGGTACTTTCCTGGTGATTACCAGGGCCCTCCTCCACCTTACACGAAAGACCCGTCGTCCATCGAGGGTTGGCGTCCTGGATTCTGGACTGGCGCTACCCTAGGCGCGTTAGGTGGCAGTTTACTCAACAGAAGCCAGTCGGTCCCACGAGCGTATGACTGGGAAGGTTCGGAATCCCGTTTCAGGACCACGCAGCGACGAGCGAGCCTTGACAGAAGGGAGGGGCCTTCCAACTTGGGGTCTCTGAGAACGAGTACTGGTTATGGAGGATCTAGTTCTCGATGAAGAGGGTGGATGTATGTAAAACTATATATCCGTTGTGTCATTATACCGCGGACAGTGTCAGTGTAGATAACTTGTTACGGTAGTACACACACGCTTTCAAACCAGCGTTGCTCTCTCTCGGTATCGTTCGCGCGCCGAAACGTTGTGGGATCCGACGCACAGTAGAATTGATGTAACCTAGAACCATAATATGTAGACAGTAAATTAGTGAATATGGATATGCATACTATCCTCCCCGTTATGTCACCACACGTGTCATCCTGTAAGTACATGCGTCTCTCGACGCTCACGCATGCCCAGAAGTGCCAGTCTCTGTGTTCGCGCTAGAGACGCTTGGGTCGCATCTCATAGCACCGTACGAAGTACTTGCTGAACCACCCCGCAGGTCCTTGCTCACTCTTGAGCGGCCCCTTCTCTCTTCAACTTTGTGCCTGGGCACCGCGCCGGATTTCCGCTTCCTCCGAGTATTCTTCTGCATAGACAAACTCACATCCGGTCTGACGGACAGGGTGAGCACGAGAGCAACTGTGACGAGGACCCCAGCCGCCGCAAACATCGCTCTAGGGAACGAGGCGACGGTGTTGCTGTATATCACTCCGAATAAGATGGGCTAATGGAATAGATTAGAAACCGGGTCCTCCAAGCGAGGTGTAGAGACATACCCCGACGATAGCTTGGCCAACCACCTGAAGGACGGAAATTGCAGCGAATAATTTACCTGGCTCGGGTGCTGCGTCTTGAACCACAGGGACACTCTCTGTACCAAACCACCGTACAATTTCCTCTTTCTCTGCCATCTTGCGACCTTGCAGAGTGCACAGAGCCAGGCTTTGAGCAGCAGGCGTAACTCCGGCGCCGGCGCATGCCAGCGAGGTAGCCCCGACAAACATGAATTGTGACCACCATGAGGACGCGGCATCATTGGAAGGAAGCGGGGCTAAAACGACGAGCACATGGGAACAAACGTCGACGAACATCGAGCACCGTACGACAAGAAGGTCGAAGTGGATTTCAGAAAAGAGGTGACTTTTCGAAGGTTTGGGCTTTGCCTTGAGGCCGTTGGTGTTGAGCTGGGCCGAGACTGTTGATGACACCGCTGCCCGGACAGGTTTGAATGTAACCATGAGGACTACGCCCTCTGTCAATACACGGTGCAGAATTTCACAGAATTATCCCATGACTCACATGGCAGGAACACGAGAAGATGGGAAGCGCGAACACCACCCATGAATGAGATATAGTAACTCAACTGTTCCGCGGTCCAGTCGTAGACATGTTCGGCGTAGAGATACTTGAGTTGGAAAAGGCCCGAAGCAAGGGCGTGAATGAAGAGAGACAACGCAAGGAATGTCAAGCTCCAGTCCTTCCGGGTAAGCGGTCGGCTGGGCATTCCAGCTGAGCGGGCCACTGGAACATCGATTGGCAAGAATTCCGCAAGAGGGGAAATGAAACTCTTGACACCGCGGACGACTGCCCAAGTATGAATGTCTTTATCTGTGGTAAAAATGAATTAGATGCATCTCAACATAAGAACCTTAGATAACTTACTGCTGGTTCCGCATTCATCGTCTTCTATCGCGCGGTTCTTACCTTTCCTGTTCATCGCCCGACGGGATGCAGGAAGGGACTCTGGGAATACGAAAAGCACGAGCAGAAAATTTACAAAAGAACCACAGATGGCAACCCAAAAGACTGAATTAACACTTTGTAATGGGTGATTTGCTGGGTTTCGGCGTCAGTTCGAATAGGAACACGGAACCAGCAGAAGGTGCACCTTGTCCAACCTTCAAAAACGATATCGGGTTTCTGATTAGCCAAGCACCTATTATTGGCCCAAGTGCCAAGCCGACGAACAGCACGCCTGTGAAACGTGCAAAGATAGTCGCACGGGAACCCGGTGATGTACAATCAGCAATGTAGGCCGTGCAGGCACCGGAAAGCGATGACCATCCTCCCAGTAAGCCCTCAATAATTGGAGCTAAGATAATAAGCTTATGGGAGTGCGCAGCCAGGGGGTTGCGAGGCGTGGAGACAAGGATAAAGATTAGATCCCTAAACAGCATTGATCAGAGGTGACAGTTCCACCGACATCTCTGGGAATAGTGGCACGTACGTGAGGAACAAGCCGAATGTGGATATCGCAAGGACACGGGTACGACCATAACGTTCTCCAAACTGACCCCACCAACCTGTGGTCAGTGCCGAAAGTGCACCCATAGTGGTCGTCACGATAGTCTGAAATCTGGCAGCACCAACCTGCACAGCAGGATCTGAAACACATTTCTTTCCAGGAATTACACGAGGGTCGTCGCCTTCGCTGACGCCGTCACCTTCGGACTCTCCCAAACTTGATTGTGCGGGCGGTAGCATAGAAGGTAAATATAAAGGAGTGAAGCTTGAACTAGCGTCCATTTGAGGGTGAACAGAAGCATAAATGCCTCGTACGTCGGGTGTAGAAGTGTGGTTGTAGTTATAGTGAAGCTGTCTGCATGAGAGCTCAGTGAACACCTCGACACGAGACGCCAGCGTCATGCCACGCTGGACAATGCAAATAAGATTGAGATGTGGCACTTTGGTGGTGTGGGGTATTCGACTCACTGTAATAGAGGCTGTCAATGCAAACGGAACCAGCCTGGACACGGGTCAGTTCACGCAACGAATTTGCGAATAGTAGATAAGACTACCATAGTGGGCGGGCACGATAGAATGGCTTCTTGGGTGTAGGAGCACCAACGAGAGGGTCCCGTTCCGACGGCAGGATGACTTCAGAGGTGAGAAAGAGATGCTCTATAGGGGGGCGGGAGTGGGAAGGGGTGAAGGTAGCATTCTCTGTGGATATGATGGGGTCCGTGATGATTCTGTCCAGCGGCATTGCAACTTGACCTCGAATGTCTCGGAACAACTACGAACTTGAAGGCATGGCAAGCAGACCCTGAGGGTTACGCGCCTTTATAAAGCGGGAACATGCTTCACACACGACCCACCGAAATTGGTAAGACTGCGAGAGTTACGTACCACGTTTCCTCCGCGTGGCTCGGCGTGGGTTACCGAGTGGAGCTTGGACTCGATCGGAGGCCACCCATCATGCTTCCTGCCATCGTGCATCATGCATCATGATTGACAACAATCAATGAGACCACTGATCATAGTTATAACGACGTGCCTACAAGTCCCTACGCGCGATATTTGGATGTAACGTGGTCCGACTCGTTAACATGCTATGAGTTCTACGACCGTGACCTCCATAAAGAGGTGACACTGACGGGTCACCGTCTCTGACCCACAGGGCTATCTTTGGTGTCTTCAGAGATTATCATCGGCCCGACGTGGCGCATTTGAACTTTGGATCGTATCACCAGAGCAGCTGAAATGAGCGACACTCCAACAACTCTCACATCTAAGCAGGCCCTCTCATTGGCTGATGGCCTTCTAAGCACGGGTTCCTCATTAGGGAAGGTCTGCCTGTGTCTTGCATGCCCAAGTGCACAGCTCCGAGTGTAGGCATCACATGCAGGGGAACGAGGTACCTTAACATTCACTATTAGTTACAGTATTATAGTGCCTTTCGAACGGATACGTGTCACTGATAGAGAGACTTGCTTATCGCTTATAAAAACCGCGCTAATTCCAAGTGTTAAGCTTGGTTAGGGGTTGATTAGTAATCGCCATTGTATCGAGGCAGTGACATTGAGCGAGTCATAGAGAAGCTGCGATCAAAAGGACCACAACACACTCGATTTGGGACTTTACAAGCTTCCACAATGACACAAGCAGTCAGAGAACAAGTTCTCAGACTGATCCCCGACCCTGGGCAATCCACAATGTAAGGACGTCTTCTGCAACCTATCGGACACGTGTCTGACAAGTACTATCAATCGGGCCAGACTACCGAAGGAAGGAGAAACAAATATATTGATTACCTCTGCTTTGCCTTACTGTAATAATGTACCTCACCTAGGTCCGTCTTCTGCTCGTGTGATCAATCTCTTTTTGATGTTTTCGACAGGAAATATCATCGGAAGCGTTCTCAGCGCTGACGTGTTTAGTAGGTATGTATATACTGTGACTGAGGATCCGCGGGTTAGTCTGATAAGCCACCATTACAACAGATATAGCCGTAAGTCCACATTACCTCGTGTCTTGCTCCATGCTGCAACGTGATTGCAGGGACTCGCAATCGCCGAACTCTCTATATATGTGGAACAGATGAATATGGAACGGCAACCGAAACAGCAGCACTCAAGGAAGGAATTACACCTAAACAACTTTGCGATAAATACCATGCGCTACACAAAGAGACCTACGAGTGGTTTGACATCGGGCAAGTCGCCTGTGTTTACTCTTTCTCGCTCTAAACGACTCTGAACAGGTTTGACCTCTTTGGACGCACCTCCACCCCTCAGCATACTGAGTAATTCCTTTCCCTCTCCCTGCCTCTTCTACTCACCTGTTCGGCAGGATATGTCAATCAATATACCTCAATCTCGGCAAGCATGATTATCTCGAAAAGCAAGTGAGGGACCAGACTTACTGTGAAGGTTGCCAAAAGTGAGTGGGGCCATTCAAGTCGTTATCTTGTATCAACAGAGATCTAGGTTTTTGGCCGATCGATATGTTGAGGGCATATGTCCACATTGCAGTTTCCCCGTGAGTAGATCCATATGTCCGTCGCTGAGATCGCCTCGATTAACTCTTGTAGGACGCGCGAGGGGACCAGTGCGACGGTTGCGCGCGCACTCTCGACGCCATAGACCTTCTTGAACCCCGATGCCTCATCGACAAAACTCATAAAGTTGTCGCCCGCTCCTCCTCTCACATGTACTTCAGACTCGACAAAGCACAACCTCAACTAGAAGAATGGATTAGAGCGTCGTACAAGAACGGCAAGTGGTCACCTAATGCGACGATCAACACCGAAGGAGAGATTGTCGACGCACGCTTGAAGAGTGGATTGCGCCCCACACCTGTTACTCGGGATCTAACCTGGGGTGTGCCCATCCCGCCACTTGGTAGAGAGGATGACGAAGAGATGGATGGCAAAGTTCTTTGTAAGTACTGCATCTGCCTGATGCATTCAGGACGTTGACAGTTCTTCTAGACGTATGGGTCCGTACTATAGTTGAAAGCGATCCTTTACGCTGGCAGCTGAATGTTGTTCTGTTAGTTTGACGCCGTGAACGGTTACTCAAGTATAACCGCCAACTATACCCCTGATTGGCAACGGTGGTGGCTCAACCCTGATAATGTCAAGTTATACCAGTTCATGGGCAAGGACAATGTTTACTTCCATACTGTCTATTTCCCTGCCATGCTTCTTGCTGATGGCAGAAAATGGACAACACTTCATCACATATCGACGACAGGTGAGATCTTCCTCCACCTCGATACTGAGTGACCAACAAAGCCCGTCATAGAATACCTCAATTACGAGGGTGGAAAGTTTTCAAAGAGCAAGGGTCGTGGAGTGTTCGGACCAGCGGCTAAGGAGACAGGCATTCCAGCATCGGTATGGCGGTATTACCTACTCGCCACCCGACCCGAGACCGCAGACGCAATGTTTTCTTGGGCGGATTGCGTAAGTCATGGTTTCTCTCACCTGATCCTTATTCACTACTTTCCATCTCTCTCAGATTACAGCTAATAACAACGTTTTACTCAAGAAGTAAATTCCCTTTCCCGTCTTATGATGTGCAACCTCACCAACACACCAATAGCTTCGGAAACTTTGTTAACCGCGCCTTGAAATTCGTGGCATCGCAGTACGACAGTGTCATTCCTGAGAGTGGCGATGCCCCTGGAACACTGTCCCCTAACGATGCCCTTGATGGCCAGTTCATCTCTGAAGTCAACAATCTCCTCAAAGAATACATAGACGCGATGGAGAGTGTGAAGCTTCGCCTTGGCCTGCAAACTGTCATGCTCATCTCTAACCGCGGTAACGGATACCTACAAGCTTCTGGGCTCAACAAGGCATTGATGACGGAAAACCCCAAGCGCTGCGCTCAGGTTGTCTCACGTGCAGTGAACGTGATCTATGTGTTGTCTGTGTTGGTCTATCCGTTCATGCCCACGACGTCGGAGGCTATTTTAAAACAGCTCAACGCGCCAGCACGGTGTGTGCCCGAGGTACTTTCCACGGATATCTTGGCCGGCCATCGGATCGGGAAGCCGGATCATCTGTTTAAGAACATCGACGAGAAGATGGAGGAAGTGTGGAAGGCGAAGTTTGGTGGAAATGACGCACAGAAGGAGGCGGTCCCTATTTTGAAACGCAAGGCAAAGAAGGGTGCCAACCCCGGCGAGAAAGCCAATGCTGCTGTGGATGGGCCGAAATCGCCTGAGGCAATTGCGCTAGAAGCTAAGATCCTCGAACAGGGTAATCACGTTCGCACACTGAAGGAAGACAAGGCGGAGAAAGGTGTCATTGACGCTGCAGTTTCGGAGCTAAAAAGATTGAAGGCTGAGCTGGTGACTCTGGAAAAGGCCTAGGGAATGCAAGGGTTTGTGTGAACATCATCGATGTTGTACGTGGTCCAGTCGCTCGCTCATGCTGGCATTTAGTGGGGGGGCGTGTGTGGAGGCGCTCTTCTCAAGACCACATTGTTCATAGATATGTACGTCAATCGTGCGAGGTAGTGTGAATGTAAATAATGGGACTTAGAAATTGATGTCAATGCCAGCCTCGGTACCACCAACGATAAAGTAAGGGACGCCAGTGGGCCCATTGGTAGCGTAGGTGAAACGCAAGGCACCTACGTGAGCGGTGAATTGATCAGAGAAACTACCCGTTTGGAGCGCACGACGAGCCAAGAGTATAAGAGGCTCATATCCGTTGTTATTGGGGGAAATTCTGATGTAATAGTCAATATACTGGGTAGTGACCGTATGAATTGATCGCGCAGGTGAAGTTGGCATTGACGTTCAACGTCTGGTGTCTCTGTCAGACGAGCGCAGGAGATGAAAGATGACACTCGCATCACCAGGGGAGACTGTACTCGGAGAGACGGTTATAATGCCACACTGCGTGGCTTCTGCACAGAAACTAGTACTCAGGCGCGGATGCGGCATAGCGCCAACAAGTGCCGCGGCGGAGAAAATGGCAGCGGTGAGACCAAATGCAAACCACATGTCGAGGTGAAACAACTATAGTATAATATAAGGATAAGTAAGTAGCTTGTTAGCTCGCTGAACAGCAAGGTCCGAGTCCCAAGGAACGTGATGACTGTTCAGAGCTTACTGCAAGTACCCCACGATGAATCACGCTGTTTAGTTGCATTATTGTGGCGCAGGTTCAAGGTCTCGCATGCCCGAGATGACTCAGATGAGGTCCGGGCAAGCAAGCCGTTGTGCGAACGGCACAGCAGCGACCCTGTAATCTGATGTCATGTCACAAACCTCCAGCCTGAAATCGGGGGGAAATAGCGACATTAAGATTTTGGTTCCGACCTGGATAGGCAGCAGCTCGGAGGACATTGTCAGCGCGTAGAGTCTAGCCAACCTTTCGAAATCTCATTCTCGAACACGTCGTGCGGAATGCTGGCCCACCTATGCGCAACGGTTTCAGAAAGACTGAGTATTGGAACATCCGGCGTTGGTTGGCCGGCACTTTCGACGGCGGATAATTCCGTCGCCTCGGCCAGGCGGCATCTTTGAGGCGGAGGTTCAACGCAATAATCTATGCCGTCTCCATGCCGCCTCATGTACATTGCCTCTGTATCGCACCCCCCCAGGCACTCGTGTCCGTGCCGCCCCCTGGATCGACCTGCTCGTCCTCGGGATCTCTTGATTCGTTGTAAAGCTCGTCGGGTGGTTCGTAGGGTTCCCCGGGTCGACGTTCGTCGTCGTCGTCGTTGCCCGCACCCTCCTCGACATCTCTTGACGTGTTCGACTCGACTTCTCCCACCCTCGCACCCTCAACCTCGTTGGTTGAGTCACTAAGCTTCTCTGATCGACGCGCCTCGTCGCTGTCCTCGCCCGTACTCTGTACACCCTCTCGAGTGCCTCATGACCCGTACCTCGCCCCCTCACGCTGGTCGGGCGACTCTGGGGTGCGCCCTCTTGAGTGACTCGACATGACCCGTACGCCCCCTCGCCCTCAGGCTAGTCGGGCGACTCTGTGGGTGCGTCTGTACGGCGCCCGTTGCTGCCCGTTGCGTCCACAGGGTCTCTCGATGGTGTTGCTGAGTTCGTCATCACGGCGTCTGGTTGGTCGCGCGCCACGTTTCGAACGCGACGGGGGTGGTGGCTGCGCGCTGTGCATTTGTGATGCGTAGGTGCTGACGGGGCACTTAGGACGCGTTGACTGCAACGCGTTAGATACGATGGGGGTGCGCTGCGGGTACATCGTGCACCGAACGTGCTTACTGGGGCGCGAATCCGCTGACGGGGCTGAGGATGTGTTGGATGCGGCGCATTTAGGGTACGATAATATGACGGTCAAAGTGCACTTTTAATGTGCGCACATTTGAGAGGACAGCGCGCACATTTGAGACGGACAGCGCACATTTGGGAGGACAGCGCGCATATTTGAGACCCACAGCGCACAATTGAGACG
>JBBPNE010000161.1:0-42009 GCA_038090735.1 Xerocomellus amylosporus | reverse complement strand
GTAATGAGACCGTTGACGCCGTTGGAACACGCAAGAGACGCCAACGAGAGGGATGGGTTGTCGTACGTCGTGTCGTACGAGACACTCTCCGTCTGTGCAACAGCAGGGAGAGCGAATGCAAGGACAGTGGCAGCGACGGATGTGAACTTCATAGCGGTAGACAAGGAGGCGGATAGGAAGATGAACTCAGAGTGTTGGGCGTACGGACTGAGGGATGCAGACCCTATCGCAGGATGAGCATTTATATATCGGAAAACTCGCAGCCAGAAGTGAACACCAGGGTTTGGCTATGCAGCAGAAACGTCAGCTGACTGACTCGGAGCGAGACGGGGAGGCAAGGACCGCTGTAGTACCTGCCGGTGTAACAGTGGCGCGCGGTGAGCAGCGACGCGATGCGACTGTCGCTCCTGATAACATACTCGACGATGATACGATGATTATGACTGGTCACATTACTATATAAGCCGTAGCTACTCACCATGTACCCCCAGCTCTTTCTTTTGTGAACGACAGGGACTTACCCAGTCGACTCGAGAGAAACTCGAGACTCTTCCTTTCGTGCGACTATCGTATTAGATTGGCTCTTTCTGGAGCAGGCGGTTACAACCGCCATCGGCAGATGTAGCCGTACAGAACAGAATGGTATGCCTGCAGAGGAAGTTTGAGTCAACACAGCGACAGACACGAGTATGGTCTGACTTATCTCTTTATCCCCGATGATCTCATGATGATCGCCTCTTCCATATACCACCCCGCGCGTGATATGCATCACGGCCAAGATAAGTGCTGGAGGAGTGTCCCTGTGAAACTCCCACTCAATCAGCCGCGCGGTAGACCTTGTGATCAACTTTGAGGCCGATAACTTTAGTAAATGTCATGCAAACCTAACGCCGTTACCCATCATAAACACGAGTCTGGGAGCTGATCATATCGGGGAGCGCGAAATGGCTAGTGATTGCCGCAGGAACGCAAATAAGATCCCAGCACGGCCGTCAATGTTTGCCAGCAATGCGTACCCAATCGTACACCGTTAAATGAAAACCTTCACTGACCCTCACATTCCAAGTAAACATTCCAAGTAAAATTGAGGCTATATCTCGTTAACGTGCAAAATCCAGAGCTCGTACGTGGTGTTCCGGAAGACATACGAGTTGGGGCGGTCTTACAAACGCGCAAAAAAAGACAATGGACACAAGACGAAAGAGTTCGAGCTGGTAGAGTATCGACTTGGAACTTTGAAACCTGCCCGATGTTCATGACTACGATCGACACGTCGCCGAGCGCGAGTAAATGGGATGACTTGCCTCTAAACCTCTTAGAAGCCGCACGAACTGCTTGGCAGCAGAGCCGCGGTGATCGAGACACCATCAAGTTTCCGAGCATGACCGTTCGTAAGGATAGCCATGCCCTCAAACGAGATAATGAAGCGATTCGGGTCATAATCACCAGTGTTGATGGCCGTGATATTGAGAGACGTGGAAACGCCGTGTCGGTCGGTGTACGTGAGTTCCCAACAGCTGCCGCAGTAGCGCGAGTTCCACGACTGTATTTGAGGTGCACCCCCAATATAGGGGAAAGTAGGGAGGGAGCCGAAGGTGGTATACCCGTAGGTACGTAGGCCATGCTCGCCGTTCGAGCAGGCAACGTCGTTGAGGGAGTTCTCCATCTGGTCGTAGAAGTTGTCATACGACACAGTGTATGTCTTGATGTCAGAGAACACGGGAGTGGCAAGGAGTACGGCAGCGACGGCAAAGAGCTTCATAGTGTAGAAGACGCTGGAGAGTTGGAACGGGCCAGCGATAGTGGATTGGTGAACCATAAGTTGCTGGGTCTTCTTAAATCCCTTCAAGGTCTCCCCATTTGACGAGGAAACCACGAGCTCTCCGGCCACCCGCGGTAGGAAAGACAATTTCTTTCTGCGGGGAAACTACTTATCAATATGTCAGTGAAGAAGCGTACCTCCCATTCTCGCAATTTGCCAACCCTTCACCATCTGAATGCAGAAGATGTCGAAGGGAGGGCATACTTTTCCCGGATGGCCGGAGTGCGAAAATACGACCATTCCTGTCCACATTTTTGCAGGCGCACGTCAGTGTCATAGACGTATCTACCCGGTCGTTTCAAACACAACAGGCACCCGGATAACTACGAATGACCACGTTTGGAAAGCAAACCAGAAAGAAAAGACCACGGCGACTATTGAGGTAAAGCGCTGACCATGACTCGATGTATTCGTGAGGTGGGACGAGTCTATAGGTTTGATGTACTGGAGTAGCGACGACAGTTGGCGCGATCAAGATCTGCTATGAGTGCGGGTCAGCATTTCAGCAGAATTTAATCAAGTGTACCATGTACATCATGCCCAGTGGTTCCGGCCCCGCTACATGCATAGACATGACGTGGCTTAAATTTCGAAGCCAAGTCCACGCATGCGCTCGACGTGTTTCTTAATGAGCTCTGCACATTAGCCTTGGTCGGCCCCATTGCTGCAGAAAACATGAATTGCGTGTGGATTTGGTTTCTGGACAAGCGCAGCATCTGCAGAACGCAATTAACATAGAACGGGCAGACCCTTGGGGTTCAAAGGGTTCATCTTTGGATTTGTTGGATCGTATTCAGAGGACGACCACCAAGAAGCGATCTTAAAGGACTCAACATTGTCCAGCTTTGAAGGAAACAAAGCTACCTACACCTGGGAACATGATGGAACCCGACACAAGCGAAGTTGGAGAAGCAGCTGGCAGTTCAGTTCGTTCTTGTGAAACGGGGAACTTCGGGGACTGGAATTGTCGAGGCAAATGTTAATTTAATTAACTAATTAAATAGAGGAGGAGGTCGGATTTGATGATATGATCGTGCAACGATCGTGCTCCAGTTACCACACTAGGATGAAGCTACGACAGAGTCAGTTCTCGACACAGAAAGATTAAAATTCAATTTCAGGACCATCATCAACAAATGCAGCCAAGCACTAGTACTGGTGGCATAGTGGCAGTAATAGACCAGCGGATTTAGACATCATGGAGCGAACGTTGCGAATTGAACGTCGTGCACCGGGCCAGCCATCCTCCACGGGCCGTTGCATGTCGTACTGAAGCAATGGAGGCAGCGCCGAGCTGCCCGGCTGCAAGCGGGCGCCAAAATACCAGCGGGTGACGCTGACGTGCCGTTGTCAGCTTGAACTTGGCTTTGTTTAGATTTGCGTGACAGCGGTGCGTGCGGTGCAATCATCATGGCAGCACGGTGGTAGCTTGATGGGCGGTGGTGGAAGAGGGCTGATTGTTGAAGGGCACGATGATCGAGTGGATTCCCAATTTGCCATGCGCAGAACGTGATGTGCATGTGAGCGCCGTCGGGGCGGTGGGATTCAAGTTGGACGGTGTTCAGCGGAGAAGGGAACGGACTCCGGTGGCAAGGTCGAGTCAAGCGCTGAGAAAATACAAGTCAACCCAACTTTAGGATGCACGCACCTTTTGTCTGTCCTTCATCGACATTTGTCGCTGTCCGTTTCTGAGGCGGTCGGCCATCTCTGCATGGTTGACCAATGTTCTTGGCGGTTGGCTTGTTCTTGGTACCTTTGGGTTGTCCTGGCTTGCATCTTTCAGGGGGCAGGCCCGTACACAGTATTCGAGAGCTTCCGAGTCCTGACAGTTTGTTGACTGTTTCGTACTGGAAGTCGAGTCGAGGCTGTCGAGCACGCTTCGTACGTAACTTGTATCGGCGTGGGATACTGTAAAGAAGGCTGTCCGATCCTTCTTGATCATAATGTGGTGCGTTCGTCTACGCACCAGTCTATACACCCTCAATCCACTTCCCCCTAGGCGTCGTGTGTGCTCCGCTGTGGAATTGCGAAAACTCAACATTAGCCGGCGTGCTCGCTGACCTAGACATCATCCACCTGATCCAGTACTATTGTGAATCTGTGATAAATCGAACTACGAGGCAGCTTCCACAAATTCGGACGTCGAGACCTTTCGATTGATGTTGGTGCGAGTTGTCTGAAGTCTCTCATCCCGATTCCATCTGATGGATCCGACGATCCTTCAATGGTCACGTCAGACATTGAGCAGTGCGCCCATGTGCCCGCCGGTGGGATGGGTCGGCATAGGCCCGTACCCAGCACGGGTGCGGTGTTGGCACACGCGGGTGCAGTGTCGGCGGCCCACGGGTACGGGACCCTACGGTGTTCTGCCAGACCCGCGGTTACAGTGTCTCTCGTGACGAACCCTCATATGTAACTCCGATGCCTCTACCCGGTGGGGGAAGGCCAGAATTTAGAAAGCTCATCAAATCGGGAGACCGAGAGATATAAGAAGACCCAACAACTTATGGATGATCAGTCCCCAGTCGCTGGCCCATTCCAACTCGCCTACACTATGAAGCTCTTCACCGTTGCAGCCGTACTTGGCTTTGCTACTCATGACACCACCTACGATCAGGGATAACTCCCTCAGCAGCGTTACCTGCTCGACCGGCGAGCACGGCCTACTGACCCGCGGGTATAAGACTTTCGGCCACATCGCCCTTGCATCCCAAGCAAATTTTGCTACAGGCTAAGGGTATATCTACTTCAATAACGTGCAGAATCCCGAGCTCGTACGTGGTGTTCTAGAAGACATACGAGTCGTGCTTTCTAAACGGAGCGAATCTCACAAACGTGCGAAAAAGACACTGGACAGAAAAGAAAGAGTTTGAGAGGTATTGACTTGGAACTTGGAAATCTACTCTATTTTCATGACTGTGATCAACACATACATCTCCAAGTGGGGGATAGATGGGATGGCGCACCTTGGAACCTCTTTTACATACCGCACGCGCTCGCTGGGAGCTGAGTCGCGGTGATCGAAACACTGCCAAATGCCTCAGCGTTGCCGTTCGTAAGGACATCCATGCTCGCAAACGATATTGAGAAGCCATCAGCGCCATTGCCGCTGTTGATGGCCGTGAAAGTGACAGACGAGGAATCGCCATGTGGGTCGGTGTATGTGAGGTCCCAACAACTGCCGCAGTAGGGCGAGTTGTAACCCTATACCTGAGGTGCCCCTCCGAGATTGGGGTAGGTAGGGATCTCGCCCATGTTGTTATACCCGTAGGTGATTAGGCCATACTCGCCGGTCGAGCAGACAACACCGTGGAGGGAGTTCTGCGTGCCGTCGTACATTGTGTCATACAACAAAGTGTATGTCTGCGGGAACACGGGAGTAGCAATGGCCAGTACGGCAGCAATGGCAAAGAGCTTCATGGTGTAGAGAATGTTGGTGGGTTGGAATGGATGGACCGTCCATACGCAGCTGGGTCTTCTTAAATCCCTTCAAGGACTCCCGATCCGACAACGAATTTTGGAGCTTTCCTGTAGCAATCTAGCTGGTCAACCTGATCGTGGCGCGGAAACAGCTGCCCTGGTAACGCACGCTCCTGGATAGTGCAGGGTGTCGCAGAATGTCACCCCTGTTGGACCGCGGTCTTTTCGGAAGCGGAGGATGCCAACCAGTCTTTCGTTGGTCAGATTTCGCGTGGCCTACGGCGGTAGGCATAGCCGGCCTCCGGTAGGAAGGTGACTTGTTTCTGCAGGGAAACCACTTATCAATCTGAGTAAAGAAAAAGAAACATATCACCCATACTCGTAAAATTTCCAATGCTTCATCACCTGAATGCAGCAGATATGGAAGGGCATAAAATTTCACAGATCGGCTGGAGTGTGAAAAACAGACAACCTACGTCATTAGTCGGACGTACTGGGTCGAAATGTCACATGTCACTGGTTGTTTCAGACACTGTAGGTACCCGGAAGACTCCCGACAGCAAATCAGAAAGGAATGGCCACGACAATTATTCGGAGTAAAGCCCCGACGTGGCTCTGGTCCGACAATCCGTGGCTTTCCATCGAACTTTATGGGACAGACTTTATGCATTTCGTGAGGTGGGATGAGTCTATAGATTCGATGTACTGTAGTAGTGATCACGATTGGTGTGGTTGAGATCTGCTACGACTGCGGTGTCAACATTTCAACCGAAATTGATCAAGTGTACCCTGCCTGGTGGTTCGGGCCCAACTACGTGCATAGGCATGACGTAGCTTAAATTTCGAAGCCAAGTCCACGCATGCACTCGACGTGTTTCTTAATCAAATCAGTACATTTGCCTTGGTCGGCCCCATGCTGCAGAAAACACGAATCGCGAGCGGATTTGGTTTCTGGGCAGGCGCAGCATCTGAAGAACGCAATTAGCATAAAACAGGGTAACCCATGCAACTGGGTACATACGGCTTGAGGCCCTTGGGGTTTAAAGGGTTCATCTTTGGATTTGTTGGATCGTATTTCTCCAACGTTCCGGTTGGTGTGGATTCAGTGGAAGACCACCAAGAAGCAATCTTAAAAGGGCTCAACATTGTCCCGCTTTGAATGAAACAAACCTACTTACACCTGAGAACATGATGAAACCCGACACAAGTGAAGTTGGGCAAGTAGCAGCCAGCCTGGTGGTTCAGTCCGTTTCTGTGAAACGGGAAACTTCGGGGACTGGGATTATGTCACAAAGTTGGTTTAGGTAATTACTAAATAAGCGCCACAGCTGTGCTCCGTCGCCGGCTTGGGTCGACCTACCAGTCTTCCGGTGCGCAATCGATAGCGATGTGATCGGGTGAATGCATGTTTTTCCTCTTCAGACGGCAACGCGGATCCATTGTCGATCGGTGTGTTAGCACGGCCGGGAAATTTGCGTGGAGTCCGGCGGAGTTGCACGGCAGTGTCGGACTGTGCCGGACGATCGTCTCCGGCCCGGGGATGCTCTCGCGGCAGCCGTCCGAGTCCTGCCGAAACGGAGTTTAAAATTAATCACCCGATCGACCAATCAACGACGACGATTCCGCTGTGCCACGCGTGGGGCGCGCATTGTTCGTCGGATTAATTAGGCAAAAATTTGGTTGTTGACTTGCTACTGCCGCCATCTGCGAACGGCGCCTCCCCACACGGGACACGGCTAAGCAATGCCGCCAGCAACTAGCATCCTACGTGCGCTGAGTTTTGCGTCATTCTTTTTTTCCATCACTGTGACTGCACAATCCTGCACCAATTATGGTACATCTAGCGCGTCTGGTTGTCTTTGCCCCCCAGGATTTGGTGGGGCGAATTGTTCCCAGCCGGCGTGCGGGGGTACCATATTTGACGGTTCCGATCGCTCTCTCACGCCGTCTTCCGCTGCGTCCGGTGGTTTCCCCAACTTGACCTCCTCGGACTGTTCATGCACCAGTGGATGGACTGGGGTAGGTTGTAACGTCTGTACAAGTGCATCTGCGTGCCAGTCAGCATACGCTGCCGTGAGCGGTAATGCTACCAGCTCCGCAGCCGCCCAGGTGTCGGGTCTTAACGATACTATGGTATGCAATACCTCCCCTGTGGTATGGGCAGCGGGTGAACTTAGCTGCCAAGTTAACGTATGTGTCTTCACACTGCTCGGGAGCCAATCTGATCCATCGCCTTCCAGAACCCGACATTACAAGCGCTCTACCCTTTGCAATCCACGCTGAACATTCTTCGGACCCTCAATGCCTCACTCTCTCCGCTGCAAAATGTTTCTGATATTGTCCTCTCCCCCGACGGGTCTCCGGCTGTATACGCACAGCTCTTCTACAGCGGCGTTGAACAATTCTCCTGCGCCGCGTCGTCTTGCACTCAAACGTCCACGAACACGTCGGATACTTGGACTTGTTCAACCTTGCAGTGTCAATGTATCCCGAACACGTCGTTCTGCGGAGCTGTCGTCGCGTCCAACTTGACAAGCACGATCAATTCGCTATCGGGCCCTCTAACGATCCTTTGCGATAACACCAACACGTGTAACTTCCAGCAGCAGATCCTCAATACCTTATTCGGCTCAAGTGGCCTTGGGCTGCAAGGCTGTGTCTATGGGGAGTGTGTCACCCAATACGTAATTGACTCGTCCAATGGCACATCAACATCGGGCCAAACCACGGGTTCGAGTCCACTCAGTCCAGGGGTCATCGCTGGCCTGGCTGTTGTAGGTGGCTTGGTCGGGCTCGGGCTCGCAGGCGTCGTATGGGGATGGGTTCTCCAGAGAGCTGCTCGAAAACGACCATTCGATGGCGGTCACAATGGCGGAGTCGATGTTCAGTGGAAGAATGTCTCATACTTTGTCCGAACCTCCGGACGCGATAAAGCCATCTTGGATTCCGTCAACGGCCATGTCGCCGCTGGAGAGCTCATGGCTGTCCTTGGTCCTAGTGGTGCTGGAAAGACGACGTTGGTGGAGCTAATTGCGGGAAAGGCAAAATCGGGGATATTCACAGGCTCGATCACATTCCCTTCATTGGCGAATGGACGGCGACCTCGAGTGGCGTTCGTTCCTCAAACAGACATCCTACCTGCCATCCTAACGGTGCGGGAAGCACTCGTTTTTGCAGCGTCTCTACGGTTACCCGAGTCCTTGTCTCTCGAGCGGAAAGCAGCATTGGTATCAGCTATCATTTCGAAACTCGGTTTGGAAGACGTTGCAGAGACGAGAATTGGCGCAACAGACGGAACTGGTCGCGGGATTAGTGGAGGCGAAGCGCGGAGGGTCAGCATCGGCCTCGAACTGGTCGGATGTCCGGATATATTGATATGTGATGAGCCCACGAGTGGATTGGATTCAGTGAGTGCCCGCCGTGTCGTCAATGTTCTCACGGAGGTCGCCCGGGGTGGTGGTGGATTGTTTGGGTCCGTGGAAGAGAGCAGCAGGGGTGTTGCAGTCATTTGTAGCGTCCATCAACCAAGGTGGGTAATCCGTGTTCAACCATAGCTAATCTGCAGTCTGATATTGTTTTTGCAGCTCACGTCTGTATCACTCGTTTGACTCCGTTCTACTTCTCTCACGCGGACGAGCCTTGTATTCTGGGCCCGGCGGTTTGACTCCTGCAAGGCACTTCACAAGCGCTCGTGATACGGACATCAAGAGGGCAGGTGAATCGGAAGTACCTCCTTACGAAGAGGGGTACAATGTCGCGGACTATCTTCTTGAAATTGCGAGCGCTGCCCCAGCTGGGTCGATCTCAACCTCAACAGTCGCAAAGAGTAATCATGACGAAGTGAAAGTCGCGGCAAACCCTAATTCTAATGAAAAAGTTAATGGTGCCGACGTGGAGGCTTTGGCGACTCGTAACCGGACCCTCACAGGAGAATATATGGCAACATTCCTCACGCAGTTCCAGGTACTATGTGGGCGTGAATGGAAGCTATTGCGTCGGTGCGTTATATTTTTCTCCGCCACCTGAGTAGTTTATAGAGAGCATGATTTAGGGACAAGTCACTTTTCTTCACTCATTTGATTGTCTCTGCCATTTTAGGAGCCTTCTGCGGTGCGTCGACTGAGAATATCCTGCGCCACCTGTATTGACATCATTATATTAGGTGGACTGTACTTCCATACCGGATTGACTATCGCTGGGTTCCAGTCCCGTGTGGGCTGTTTGTTCTTCTTGGTTTGTCATTTTTACTTGTCTTGACCGATGACAATGTTCTGACCTAAGCCGTAGGGTTCACTTATCGCCTTCTCATCTCTCAGTGCCTTGTACAACATTGTCGAAATTCGACCGCTCTTTGTTCGCGAGCGATCCAACTCGTATTACAGGTTTGCCCCGTTGGTATTCCCTTCGTTTGCGAAGCTGACATCCGTTCGCTAGTCCGACTGCTTGGCTTTTGTCTCGTTTCTTCTTTGATGTCATCCCACTCCGCATTCTTCCGACAATCATCGTATCCACAATGTCTGTTAATTTGACCTGACGACCACAATTCTGAGTACTGACACATTTCCTCTCAGGACCTATTGGATGGCCGGGCTCGCTCATGACGCAGACCACTTTTTCAAATTCTTGTTCATCCTAGTCCTATACACGCTTGTCATGACGCTTTTCGTGGGTCTCCTTTTTGTAGGCACATGTTTAGCCTCTCACTTGTCCCCCCGCAGAACTTCCTCCTCGCGACGCTTTTCCACAACGGGGGTATCGCGATCCTTGTCTCGGCTCTCACCGCGTTGTACCAGATGACTTATGCTGGATTCTTTGTTCATTTGACATCCATCCCACCAGTACTACGATGGTTGCAATGGTTGTGTCCTCTGAAGGTAAGACCCTACCGCATGCAAGAGTCCATGTTAAATTCACACCTGTCCACAACTTAGTACACCCTCGAAGCGCTCTCTGTGAACGAGGTGGGCTCAGGGCTCATGATTGTAGACGAAATACAAGGCGTCCCGATCGATATCTCCGCATTGTTAATCATGGAGATGGTACGTGTCTCACTCTCGTGATATTTACTGTGTGATTGCTCACGGGCCGCCAGCTGTTTGGCTTTGACCCCAACAGTTACTACAGAGATGTACTGGTTTTGTTTGCATTCATTGCAGGCTTTGGCATCACCGTGATTGGGGTGGTATGGTGGAAGTTGAAAGAGAAGCGGTGAAAGGACGTGAGCCCTTCAACTGATACCCTATCGCTACGAAGTTTCGTCCTTCATGTTTATATTTTATCTCTTGGGGCCCTGTGGTGATGCTACGTATTCTCGGCATTGTACGGTACGCTTCGGATGCGTCCAAATATACATTTGCGAACTCTCCAGTGCTGGACTGAATGAAGAATCATTCTGAGGACGTTTTGAAGGTTTTCCGAAGGATTTGCGTGAAGTCAAGCTCCTCAACATTAGGTCTACATCCTGGAACGGGTCCATATACGTGGGAACCAGTTTTTGACCATGAAAGCTGCTCGCGCACGGATGCCAGTTTGAGTGTCACATCGAGACCCATGCGCTGACCCTCTTCTGGACTGATCGGTTGTTGTCGCCGCACGATCTCGTTCATGGCAGGCAACGACCAAGACTCAAAGTCCAGGTCATAAGTGTATCCGAGCTCAATCTTGCGCACCGACGACGCTCTGTACTTGAGATGCTTGATCGCGACATGACGCATGTTTCCGAACCCCCAGAGGGTTGCGAGTTTGAGGACTGCCGTCCACTGGCCGGTGGTTTCTGGAAACGATTTCTGAGACGTGCCGTGCGTTCTGTCGATGGTTGGTGGGAAAAGCATTCCGGCATGTGGATTTGCTCGTCAGCGATGACGGTCGAATGGATGATCACGCGCGACGCCGTCCTCGCGGCGTTGAGCGTGCGCGCGGTGATGACCTTACCTATGCAAAAGGACGCTCAGGAGTAGCTCGAACTCGTCCTTTTTAATCCCTATGAGGTGAATGGGATTATCATCGCTCTTGCCTTCGACTTGTTCGTTGTGGAGGGGTCCTGTGGGGAGAAGGAACATGTCCCCGAAGACGATGGACTCCTTTTCGAACGGATCTCGCGGGACCTTGAACAGACAGTCCTCTACCTGCGTTTTTCTTTTGTCAATTTCGATGGGAAGGGGGAAAGGGTTCAGAACGTACGCGAAACGTGACGGTGTCGATGTAAAAGCACGCGTGCTTTGACACGTTGCTCATGGTTCCAGTAACGGTGTATTCAGCGAGGTGCGTGAACGAGTCGACGGTGGAGACGAATAAAGGGGCTTGCTCGTATCGAAATAGGCAATTTGAATTTGCGAGGTCGGCAGAAACTGAAAGGAGAATCGAACTTACATAATACACCAGCGATGCCAATGATCAATCGATCATGAGCATACTCGCACCACACGAATCGATGTCACCCAGCTCTGGTTACGGGCACGGCGGCGCTCCTTGTCATGCAGGGTCCGTGGACGTTGTCGAGAAAACCTCTGGTGGCGTTGTCGTCTACTTCGCGACGTTGTAGATGTGTCGGGTTTTCCGTCACGGTGTAAGGCATACGGTATACCTCTTGAGGCTCTAATACTATCAAGTCGTTCTCGACGCTTCCGGGCTCAATAATGCGGGCGCCTCCCTGCACGGGGCATCGGCAATGCCACCAGCATCCTGCTAGTACGTGCGCTGAGTTTCGCATCATTCTCTTTTCCATCACTACTGCAGTCTGCAGTCCTGTGCCCATCATGATTATAGTATATCTAGCGCGTCCGGTTGTCTTCATTCCCCGGGGGTTTGGCGGGGCAAATCGTTCTCAGCCGGTATGTATGCGGGAATACCGTGTTTGATGGTTCCAATCGCTCTCTCACCGCGTTCCGTCGCTTCAGGTCTTTCCCGGGCTGTTCATCAGTAGTGCTTCAACTGGGACCTTGACCTTGAATTTGGCGCAGTGGATGTTGGGTCGGTATTTAATACTACGTTGATGCCATCAAGTCGCCAGTGTCGGGACTCCGAAGCACCGCATTGATGCCGGCATAGGCCTTCACCGAAATTTGCATTGACCACCCAATGGCACTTCGAGGTGAGTACAAAAGTACCGCGTTGATAGCCGGTTCTCTCAGGCTTTCGGAGTCGGGCTCAGCAGCAGCACCTCCCCGTGTTGTTCGCACGTTCTTGCGTTCTAATTTATACTGCAATCCTGTTCGACGATGGAAACATCACTCACGCTCATCCCCTCAGACCGTCACGGTAGTAGACGCCGACGACACCCTCCATAATGATGTCCCCATCGGGGATCGGACTCGACTTTGCTACTCTACTTTCTATTTCGATAGAGTGTATCCTTTATGGTAACTCTAGATTGCCTGTTGTTTCTCGTAAGACTGACATCTCCACCAACCTGGTGCGATAGGTATTTCATTAGTATTATTCGCCGGAACCGTGTGGGCATTAACCCACGGGCGTCCCAAGGATGAAATTAACTGGCCAATGGCGCTGGTCGCCTTGACTTTGACGATTCTCTGCACCATTGTAAGTCTTCGTTTGCGCTTGATTCGCTTGATTAACGCCATACCAAGCACGTGGCGGTTGATATCCAACGACTCATAGTTGGGTTCATCACCAAAGCCGATATCTTTCCAGGGGGACCGAAAGATTTCTTTGCTGATGTGACACAGCGAACGTTCATCATCAAGAACGCCGTCTACGTGCTACAAACGCTTCTTGGTGATGGGGTTGTGGTGGGTTCCTGTCGGTTCCGGTTCCCTCAGGCTCACTGGCATGGCGCCCGAAAACAGATATATCGTTGTTATGTCGTTTGGCAACGCTTTGGGGTCGTTATACTACCTGTGGTGATGTGGTGCGCTACCTCTGGTGCGTTGGTAATATATCGGGAACGTGTATCCCTAACTCAGTGTCACCAGTAATCTCCGCAAGGTTGCTCTACCATATGTCGCGTGTAACAGACTCGGAAGCTGTTCTCCTGCTAGACATTGGAAAATGGGTCCCTGCTTTCTATCTGTTGACAATGACAACGAATGCACTCGGTTCGGGTGAGCTGATTAAATCTGTTCATTCGCCCCGCAGTGTGACTTTGCATGGTTCAAACAGCTTTATTGGCCTATCGTATCTGGACGACAAATCGGGATGAACCGGGGGTGGTCCGAGTGCTTTCTCGGTCTGGGGTCGAGGCCACGCTGCTGCTCCGCGCTCTCATAGACGCGGCGGTCCTATACACACTCACGCTGTGTACTCTCCTTGCGTGCTACGCTTACCAGCACACCGGGCAGGTCATCGTGCTGGACATGGTTCGTCTTTTCATTTTCGGTCCTCAAATTCCGATCACGCCATGACCATGCCGACGCGATTCCTAGGTGACGCCCATAATATCTATCGCGTTCCACACGGTTATCGTTCGCATCGCCATCGCGAGGAATGACACTGCTCGTGTTCCTCCGGCTGCGCTGTCGCCCATTCGCTTCGCTGTAGTACCAAGTTCGCCTGAGCCTAGGTTTACCGGTGCTCGCCGTTCCAGTATCTAAAGCACGATCGTCATTGGACTGTAATGCAGAGATTCGATTACGCATGATAGATCGATCATTGGTCCCGACGAGTGGTCCGGCTCAATGGGCGATGATTTGAACGTGAAGCATGCAGGGCATGTTCACAGCGTCAATAGTCCTAGCGCCATCTCGACGTCGAGGGTATCATTATCGCACCAGTTGAATCCGAGGACCCTCACTGATGGGAGATACTCCTTCGTCATGCAATGTCGGCCGCCTGGCGAAATGGCATCGCGTCTGACTACGATACTACGTAATCAGGAGATTGCAGGTTCGACCCCTGCGGTGGTCATCCTTTCCTGGAATTTTTTTTTGGTTTCACAACGGTCTAGTCCATCTGACTCCCTGAAGTACAAAACTCCCAGGTTCGTTGGTTTCCATCCACATGGTAAGTACATTTGTGATACATTCTTGGAAAATGGTTTGAATCTAAGAAGAGCTCAACCAAACAATCTTGCCATACGGGGTTCTTGATTCCCTTTCAACCCCATCACGCCCAACCAAAAATCCAACTTCAAAGATACCCGGGCCCTTTATATCCAGATGGTCTTTCTCTTCGTCGTTCGTCGGCGCACTCAGGATGAGACGCGGTTTTTCAGCACTCCACGTGCCCGACGGCACCTCCAACGCCCATGTATACTCCGACCCCGTGGCGTTCGATCGTGGTGGCTCCCCGACGACCGACGTGAGCTGCGCAGCAACCCTCGCGAGCGATTCCGGTTCCGCCAGCAGACGAACATACGCCACACCCTGTACGCCCGAAGGATGGATCGCATTCGACGGCGGCTCAACGGGGACCTGTGGGACCACGCACCCCTCGCCCGGTCAGCCCTTGCGCATTCCACGATTCACGCATCGTTGAAGAAAAACGAAAACGCACCCTCCAGCCCCGGGGCGTCACGTCCCCACAAAAGAACGGGACGGTCCCTCGGAACCGATCGTCTTCTGCGGCACTGATGACCCACTCGAGAACTCGCCCGTCCGCGCGCGTACGACCCCCGTGCGTTTCGGGGGTGTAGTGGATCCCGCTATGGTCGCGCAGAGCGCGTGCGTTGATGATGCGCGCGATCGAGGTGGTGGAAGCGCCGAGGAAGGCAAAGTCGATCCATCCGGGGTCTTTGTGCGCCCATGGATTGGCATCGCGTCGTCGACGATCGGGCGAGCCGGGCGGGTAGTGCGAGGCGGGGTGCGTGAAGGAGATGAGTTCGAGGTAGGCGCCGTCGCTGAGGATCTGTGCGGGTTGGGGCAGGTGATCGGTACGTTGGTAGGAACTGTTATTACGTGGAAATGCAGTCTTACCACGAGCGCGTTCGCTGAGAGGCCCCCTGCGTGGGTTCCACCAGCGATGACGCTGTAAGCGATGTTGGATTCATTTCACGGAGACAATCAATAGAGGAAAAGCGCGAACTTGAAACCCAAATTTCTGAACTGTTGGGATACCTGCTCGACCGTGCCAGGCGGTGTCAGATGTACGATGTGGTCTAATGTTTTCGTGGATGGGGTGGACATGGTGAACGTTTTACTCCGCCATTGAGTCCAAGTTCTATTAGTAGTGATATAAATACAGATATGCAATTTAGGTGACTTGATTGGGTACGCATTGTCTCCGATAAAGTATTGCGGGAAGGTCCATTTGGTGTAAGGAAATGATCTAGTGCATCAGTACTTGTGTGTCCGAAATTGTCCGTCTAGAAGCGCTACCAGAGCTCGTCTTAATTGATGCATTACAAAAGAGAGTCTCATGCGAGGTCAGCAAAGCCGACTCGTAAACCACCAATGTCGAAAACGGAGTAGACGTTTTGCAGAAATACGTCACCCAGAATCCAAGTGTCTAGTCACGACGAACATGAGAAAATACGAACATATGCCAATTACGGACATTGACATACCTCCAAGGCTACCTGTGCCTACTATGGCGCCAAGACAACTATTCCCGGAGGAGTCGTATGTCCCAAGATTGAACGTCTCGGCGGAGATGGCAAACGACCTCCCTGCGATCGTGATACTGACGTCGGGCATTGCATTGCAAGGCACTGAAAAAAAAAAAAGTAAGAAAAGCAAGCATTGGAATGTGTGAGAACTTGCTCGCGTAAAATCCGCCTCCTACATCCGTGGCATTGACAGCACTATAAAATTGGCCAACAGTTTCGGTGTCCCCGAGGATAAATGTCGTCCCCGTGTCCACAATTGCGGAAACGTTCTCGTTGGTCGCTTGGCCGTTGGCGTTGAAAGAATCTACGTTGATTTGCCAAAATCCCTGAACCTCACACGTCAACGCTTGACATGGGCGTCATATAGATAAGCTCTAACCTGCAGAGTAACGGGTGTGTAGGTAAAAGTACCCGTGTAGAGTGCCGTGTTGATGCCCCCGATGCGCAACTCGGACCCCGACGAAGCTAACTTGAAAGCGAACACGGGATCGGAAACTTGCCCCCCTGCGACAAGCGTCTGAACAACCGGATTGGCTTGAAACACGGAAATTTCTGTAAACGCCATGCCCATTAAGCCATCGGGTGCGAAGCTTGCGATTTCGAAACCAGTCGAATATTGTGAAGCTGCCCCGATGGTTTGGCTTTTGGCCTATGATATCGTCAGAGATCACAAGCACGCCATAGTTTCAAAATAACGCACCACGAAGCCTGCGACGGTAACCGTGTCTGCGTATTGTTCGCCAGTGACCGTGGAACCATCGCCATATGAAAGAGTAAAGCTTTTCTGCAGATCAACGGCCGAGGAGCTCGCGTTTGGGTTGTAGAGCGTGTGTCCATCACACGTCGAGTTACAGTTTGATGCGGGAAGGAATAAGTCCGCGGACCCAGTGTCAAAATCCACTGAATGATGGTGAATGAGGCATTGTGCGACGACATGGGCGAGTGGCTCACCCTTGTATTCGACGGCAGGCGACCCTACAGAAATCGTGCCGTACCATCTTTGGTTCCCGTCATCCGTGAGTGCATCAGCACTCCCATCGCGTCGAGCGAGCGTATTGCCAGACGGCGAGGGCACACCTGTGTGACGCTCAAATGCGGCGACCCCTTTCAGATACTTTCTGGTCGTCATAAATAAGACGGAGGGGTACAGTGGGTTATCGAACGTGGCTTACCGTTCTGAAAACGCGATATGAGATCGAGCGGCGTCCAGGTTAACTATCCCATCCCTTGCTAGGGTCAACCTCCTTTGAATCGGTATCCCCAGAGGGCCACGGTGTGGTAATGCAGTTGTCAAGGCCAGCAAGACAGCGATAAAGAAGATAGATAGTGAACGCATCTGAGAAAGAACGACGAAGAAGGCGTGGGCAGTTGACGCGCCGTGCACTTCACGATCTTATAATACCACGACCCCATCACATGGTGACCAGGCGGCAAGCCATTTAATTACCATTTCCAAGACACTGCCTTTGTGCGGAATTGCAACGAGGCGGATGTGAGGTCGTCGCGCGCACCATCGTGACCACCAGTGACACTCCAGACGTCCCAGGAGCCGGTCGTTAGTGCACAGTGATGCGCTAGTATGAGGAAGATGTGTAGGCTGGGCAAACAATAACGTTCTGCGACGTGGTTACGCCACACAATGAATGGAGGATGCGGGCCATAAGACGAACGTGGAGAAAATGAGGCAACCGCTTAGACTGAAACGTCCACACTGACAATGGCCGGCTCGAGTATTTAGATAGCCGGTCCCTCTTAACCGTAAGCTCCCAAGACTCCTGCCAGGTAACCACACCTCGTGCGACGTGCGACGTGCTCAGCTGGCAAAGATCTCTACTGGCGAAAGGGCCATGGCTGACTCGGGTGAGTTCGCCATATACCTACTGTACATATTTACCGCGATGACACGTCCCAACTCCCGGGTTCAGACTTTTCTCTGCAATCCTTGTTCAACGTCCGGGGGAAAATAGGTACATACCCATTCGTATCACGGTTCATCGTACTTATGGCCTTGACTCGCATTAGCGCTCGTAACCGGGGGCGGAACAGGTATCGGCAAGACGATCGCTTCCGCGCTCGTCCAAAATGGCGTTAAGGTCTATATCGCGGCACGAAAGGAAGCACAGCTAAAAGAGGTGCGCAGCGCCTGCGGTTGTCTAGGACCTTCGTGACAAGTCATTTCTAGACAGCTGCGGAACTCAATGCGCTCGGACCCGGCACTGCGCACTATATCGTTGCCAACCTGAGCGTGAGTAACTTGGTACTGTGGGATCTCTGGTGCTGACGGCAAGGTATTTGCATGTCTGCGCTGTTCGTATGTAGGACAAGGCTGGCGTGGATGCGTTGATTTCAGCCCTCGCTGCGCTCGAACCAGCCAAGACGCTGCACATCCTCGTGAACAACTCTGGCGTGTCATGGGGATCGCCTTTCGATGCCGTCCCCGAGGACAAGGGCTGGGATAACATCATGGCTGTGAACGTGAAGAGCCCCTTCTACCGTGAGCCCTCGTTGCCCCTCACTTGGCCCGTTTCTGATTCTGATTCGTGACGTCCAGTGACTACGGGGTAAGTTCCTACCGGTCATAGCTTTGTAGGGTTCCCATTGAGATGTCGTTTGCTGGAGGCTATCATCCTGGCTGGCCAAGGAAGCGACTGCTGTGGACCCAGCCCACGTCCTCAATGTTTCATCGACTGCGAGTGTCACCGCACACGCCGAAGGCCCGCTGAGCGCCGACGGTAACGGATCATACGGCTGTCAGTCATGCATACTTTGCATTTATCAATTCTACACCCCTTTATCTATCCTTTTTCTAGACAACGTTAGCAAGGCTGCAGTAAACCATCTCACATCGATATTGGCGGTCAAGTTAGGTCCTCGGAAGATCATGTGCGTGGCGTACCATTTATCTTGCTTCTGTCGCTTACCACCGACTGAAACAGGGTGAATGCAATCTGCCCCGGGTACGTTTAATAGGGCCTAGGTCTTAGAGATATCTGAGGTGTTAGCAGAATCTTTCCCACCAAGATGACAGCATTTGGTTTCAAGTCTGTGGGCGAAGAAAAGATTTTATCTCTACAACCAACTGGTATGGTCTTAGCTGAAGGGGGTATCTCCGATAAATCATTTGTTCTCTAGGGCGGTTTGGTCACCCCTCGGATCTCGCCGGAATTGCCCTGTTCCTGTGCTCTCCCGCCAGTGCACATGTCACTGGTGCACACATTTTGCTTGATGGGGGAGCGGTACTCGCCAGTCAGGGGATTGCGCCAAAGGTGAAGCTGTAGGAGCACATGCATGCTGTATCGTCACATGGAAATCTCGGGATCAAGATTTGGTAGACACTTCTTCCATTAACATCCAGGATGGGTCACAATGTCATTGATCAATACGGAAAAATGTATGCCAGAAACATGTACATCAAACGGAAAAGGTGGGGTGGAATGGGGTGGATGGTTCAAGGTTAGGCGGATTTGCCGTCGTCGCTCGTCTCGCTTAGCGCGATCGTCGTCCTGACGGGGGTCCATGCGGAGCTTCGACCCCAGTAAAGTAATCGTGATTGTTCAAGCACACCACGATACAAGTCATCGCTGAAACCGACGCAGTGCAGACCGATGCAGGCTACGCGCAGAGCCCCCGCGCCATAGAGCTGGGACGTTTCGTAGTGATTTTGGGGTGAAACGTTTTTCCGGCCGGCCAGAGTGTCCCTGACGATTGCCTGGGTCGTCTACGAAAACGACTGTCTCCACACGACCAGATCTTGGAGAACTTAACGATTTTACCTCGGTTGAAAGAGATTCCCATTCTTGAACGGTAAGATGGTCCATCCGGAAAGCCTTGTAGGTACCAGCGTAGTACCACTTTCCGTCCTTGTTATAAAAGCATTCTAGAAAGACTAGTCAGGCTGGTGCTCGTAATAACGCATCACCTTACCCGTCGGCTTGTTCATCTGACCGATTACATCGACGGTGGACCAGCGATGTGCTGTAGTGACGCGCGGATTCGTGCTGCACTTGAAGACCGGGGTGAGGAAATACCCGTGCTCTTCCCTGTCGGAACACCAGTATGTCGTCGGCTGAGACAAGACTCTGTAGTTTTTAAGTCTAGCCGATTAGAAGTACAATTGCGAGGTCCAGGTTCAAAAGTCGGGAGATGAACAATTAGATGACGTCAGATAAAAGTCCTCACAGGTCCTTGAGAGACTTGAAGACGTTAGTATCGCGAGTGAAACTCGGAACAGACCTACGCCGGAAGCATTTCCAAGGAACTCGTGAAGGGTATGAGGGGGGTGAATCATAATCGGTTGCAAAGCATCATCCGGAATGCCCGACGGCAGAGGAAGGGTCGCTAGCAATGCTTGTCTCGCAGCGACCGTCCGTTCGGCTGGTGTCCCCTCCTCGAAAATGGGTGTTGGAACCTATACCGTAGAAATGGTTTCCGCGGTACCGACGCATACATGCACTCACCTGGCTCTCTCCGCCATCGGACGGTGGTGGGGTGGTGGGTGTATACGGTTCCCTGACCAACGCAGAACTACCGATGTAAACCTGTCTACAGTAAGCCGAGTTGCTTTGCAGGCTATCAGGTGTGCTCGGAGGTTCAGTTAATACTCCTCGGGGGGTATCTGGAGTTCCCTGTGTCGATCCCATCTATTGTTTGCCTTCCTTGAGCGTGATTGAATGACGGGATAAACCATACACCCGCCTGAGCCTCCTCTAACTCTTCAAAGGTTTGACTGGGGTTCGACTGCAGTGTCCCGGGAGGTTTTGAATCACTTTCAAAACTGCTCGAGTTCGTGTTTGCCGGGGTCGAAGCTCGCTTGAATGTTTCCAACTCTTGCTCCAATCGTAATATCGTCGCTGCCTTTTGGCGAACGGAAATGTACGCGTCCTCGAGGTGAGTCACTACGTTATCCCGCGCAGCCAACGCCTCTTCCACGCGTAATTTCTCCATCTGGACGGCGAGCAGCACATCCGCTGGGTCTGGGGCGGGACTTGGGTCCTGTCCATCATTTGACGGGGTGCGAGAAATCGCGTCACATGAAAAGTTATACAATGATGGAGGTCAAAAGTCACCGGCACCATGGATGGACTGGCCAGGTCACGCACTGCTTCTCCGGCGAGTTGGTTCTTTTATCGAACGTCGTGGTTCTGAGCAAACAGGGGCGAACTTGACAACCGTCATTAATGTAGCGGAGATCCAATTCGCCACCTCTTTTTGGAGTGCTTCCCCGGCCGCATCATAAGTATCGGATGATTGGTCCGCAAAACATTTGATGGAATTCTTCGCCAAAACGCGTACATAATGACATGATCGGCCTAATATTCTGAATATTTATACCGAAAAAGAACAAGGTCCATTATCGTATAACAGGAACCTAGTAGACCTGCCTAGATGAGGACGCGTGAGGACGCACTGGCGTTTCTACAACACCAATGGCGATATGACCAGGAGGGGTCCTGTTGACCCCAGATATCTTTCGCTGGTCCCATGGGGAAGTCCGACCGCCCGTGGCGCCACCACCAGATATCACATAGTGCACCCCAACTCGACCAATAACCATAGATGCCAACAACGCCGCAAATTTCAGCGCCTCCCGCACCGTCGGCGGATACCCAGGCGTCGAGCTGCTTGCAGAGGCATACTGAATGCAGTTCAATGGCCAGGTTGAAGTGGTGGCGTGCTGTGGAGGCGCGAAGGGTGTAATGCGGCCAACAGCGTCATCCGTAATGTCAGCAACGCTTTTGCTATCGCTCCCAAAGGATGCTGTGTACTGTCCATCCCGGGGATTGTCGCGGAAGTCCAGCATCACCCAACGCAAGGCTTTCGTTTCATCGTCTTCGCAGGCTACCACGATTGTGGCCATGATTTGCCAGAGCGCTTCGTATGCAGGAAGAATGCGGTCCAAGGAAGACGGGAATCGTTTGCGCGGAAGCCATTCGTACAGGATGCTCTGGACTTGAAGCGGGAGTGTGCTTTCCCCTTGCCCATCATTGTAGAAGTCCGATAGCGCCGACGTAACCCGTTGGACGTTCGGAAACGCGAGCGTATCGGGATCCACTCCCAGAAACACCACCAGAAACACACGAAAGGTGATGCAGCGGACGAACGAGGCAAGCTCGAGGTCGATATCGGGAACGAGGTATTTCTCTATGGCTGCCTCTGATTCGCGAATGAACGCGTTCCACCTAGACGAGTCGAGACTATCATGTTAGACATGAATTTCCTTGTAATACATGCCAGTGTAAGCACCTATCATTTTCATCTCTTCGGGGAATCGATGTCTCGCCCATGGTGGTGGTTCGTGCGTGCGCTGTTGGCGCCTGAAAGAGTCTTGACGCCCAACTTGAAGCGCGCGAATATTCGAAGAAAACCAGTGGAGTGGCACGTGCAATCAAACTGATGGTTCTGGTTGCATGACCCCTAACCACCTTCAACAATAGTAAGACGGGAAGAAGGATCACCAAGAGAAGAAACAACAGAAACAAGTGGTTTGACGACGGCGACATGGGTCAAAGGTGAGTTCTGTCCTACTACGCTTTGGCCCCTGCATTATAAACATTCCGATAGTATCCTTCGATGCCCCACGCGACCCTCACTGCATCTGCGTTTTTTGGTCCTCGGTGCTGTTGTCATCTTGGATGCCAGCCACGTTGACCCACGTCCGCAATTGTCCAACTTTACGTACATACTTCTTTCAGGTGTACCGGAATAACTGCGGAAGTAATTCATACGTCCTCGAACTCAAGGCTCATGGGGAACCTTGATACAGCTTCTAACCTCGTGTTTTGTATTTCCGTACTACCAACGGCCGTTTTATCTGCCACTTCGAGGTGGTGGGTGCCAAGGCTTCGGCGCAACCCCGCTGCCCAGTGGCTGTTCATGCCAATTTCGGATTCGCGCAGGAACATGACATGTGTTCCCGACTGGAGATATAGATATACAACCTTTTAAGTTCATCCACTTCGATTGTATCGCCCACTTCGATTGTATCACCCACTTCGATTGCTCAAGCTTCGTCCGTGAAGCTTCTGCCCCCGGATCTCGTCGCAAGATCCGATTTAGCAAAGCATCCAGCGGGAGAAGGGAGAGAAGTGCTGTTTTTTTTTATTGACTTCACAAGTTGTTATGCGTGGCTGAGCCATTCGACATATCAGTGGAAATGGGCCATCGGGTTCCGTTGCAAGATGGACTGTTTGTGCAGGGAAGTGACAGTCGATCAGAGGGTGCGACACAACTGCGATACTTATGTTGGGGTCGTTATAGGCAAGAAGCCCCACACGCCGGAGGCTCGAGGCATGCCCGTCGAAGCACATTAACGCAGATCTTTCCTTCTTTGGCGGAAATATTTCTGACATCACCTAGCGCGGCGTCCCGTTCGGATTCAGATATCGATGGCTATCATGATGGACCGTCACGACCCCACGACGAACTTTCATTTCAAAGTCTGCCCGTCCCGTCTAATACTCCTCAACCAACCTCGATTTCCATTCTCCCTTGTCGTACAACCGCCTCGAATGACGAACTGGGATGGACACTTCGCGTGATCCAATCTTTCCTTCGAGCCTGGAGACGACGGGAGGCTGTGCATGTTGCTTATCTTCGTCCCTCGGCGTCATCCCGTCGGACCGTACCTGACTGAACAGAGGTACGTCATCCGGGCCGTACCGCAAAGGCCGTTTCAACCTCATCAGACGCAAACGCGCCGGTACAAACTCTGCAAAGTTCAGCGTGTTGAGGACGAGCGGAAGCGGGATGCGTGGTTCCGTATTCATCTTGGTCTGGGTCCAACCATTGTTGCCGGCTAGATCCTGGCGTGCCGATGCATGGTCAGGACCTGTCAAGGCCAAGGCTTCCGGGTCGGCATCGGCATTGGCGTCGGAATTGTTGCGGTCTGTGACAGCGAGGGTCCAGCACGATGGTGTGTAGTCTTGCGAGTCCCAGCGTCTTCGATAGGGTTTTCCGAGGAGCGTGCGGGGTGCGTTGGGCTCGGTTTGGGCGGACACGATCTGGGATGGGAGCGCGGAGGATATGGTGAACAGGCAGGCGAGCGCGAGGCCGAGAACGGCGGGGACGGCCTTGGTCATGGTGGGTGGTGGATGCGCTGTGCCAGCCAGTGCGGATATGACTGATGCTCGATCGCTGCGGCGTTGGACGCTTCGAGGCTGTCCTGATTGACGAGCGGTGCAGTGCGGTGTTGGGGGGAAGTATGACAAAAACACGGCCAGCGTGTCGTTTTGACTTGGGGGATGGTCACAGTGGCTGGAGAAGTTCAAGAAGTTCCGTCCCGTTCTTTTTGACTGACGCGTTTGGTCACGTGTTTTGATTTTCCCCCCTAGTTGATTTTCAACATTTATGTTTATCTATATGTACGCTGATGTTACCAATTTAGGTATCGAAGGACCCCTTTTTCCTGGGCTACGAGCGAGGTTCCTGGTACGCTTCCGAGTCGCATCCCCGTCCCGCCAACCCGAACTGTGCTCGCCTCGTACCTGGTTATCCTCTCCGGCTCGTCCATCGCCCTCGCCCAACTGATCCCGCACGCACGCGGCCCTACGGATCGTGCCGAGCCAGGGTCGGCGGTCTGCGTCGTCAAGCAGTTCGCTATGCGACATTTTGGCGACGTTTGCAGCGGGTGGAGGTCCTCCCCGTCTACAAATGCGAGGTGCATCGCACTGGCGATGGCCACCGGATTTGCCCGTCCCCGATAACAAGCTTACTTTGCCCAGTGTTTTCCCAAGTACGACCTGCGATACACACCCGGATCGGCTCGTGAGCACGGGTACATGCTACACCAAAAGGAGAGAGCAGGAACTAAACGATAAAGAAGAAAAACAGGGGGCGCTCGCTCGCACACGCTGACTTGTTGTCTGCGTATGTATGTACATGCGACGCATTTGGGACATGATGGAATCCGATGTGGTGGGTGGGGTTGCTGATAGCACGACGTGTTTGGGCTATTTGCGCCAGCAGGAATAGCGGAAATATCCGATCGACGACGATTGCCTTTGGGAACCCTTTTTTGGGGGGTATGTCGTATACCATACCCTGAAACGTAGCTCGCATACGCCCAACCCCAAGCAAGGTTTCTGCCGACGCAGGCGGCGCTCCCAGCTTGAAGTTCGTGAGCGGCGAAGCCACGGGTAACTGCTAATCTCTATTCCTGTGTGATTGGTATGGTATCTAGGCCGGGTGTCGCCGTAGTGGGGGCTGCCACGGACGTGGCGCTTTGCGTGTTATTGTGATATGCCTACGGTACAGTCAGTTCGGTATATCAGAAAGTCACATTGGCGTGATTGCATTTAGAGATGGGGCGATCCAATGGCGAAATCCAAGTGGGACACGAGCGTCAGAGAGGAGAGGTCAACCTGGATTGTGAAATAAACAAGGGTACTAGATCGTGGAGTCAACATGAACGCGTTACTGCCGGGTACTCTCTGCGACCGTTTTCGCAGCCGTGACTCCCGCCAACCAATCTCTTCCGCCCACTCTCACTTTCCGTCGATGCCGATAATCCAGCTTGTCCGCGGACAGGGTGAGACCGGCCGCCTCGGACCTTCCATGTGACGACACCTGGCGAAGACACCACTCCAACGCGCGTTCCACGCGGGCTTTAAGCTCGTACGCCTTGTCCGCTTCGTAAAACGCCATCGCGTTGCGAAAGGACAACCAGAGGTACAACACAAGTACCTTGTGCAGCCCTTCCAGATGCTTCAACGCGTCCTTGCACACACGCGCCTTTGCCCGATCCGGCATCATCCCCTCCACGTTCTTCAACACGTTCATGAACGGGGCAACAGACAACACCGCGTCGAGCTCGACGCGGATCGTGTTCGTGTACAGACGCAAGATCTGCGCGAGGGTGTCGAGAGCGACGGGATCGGACCATTGGATGGGACAGTTCTTGAAGAGGAGTTTGTCGGATAAAAGGAGATCCTTGGCGTGCGTGTCGATGAATTGGCTGAGTTGGTCTAGTCGAGTCTGCACGGCAGCACGGAAAGGAGGGCGAATCCCGGAGACGTGGGATGGCACTTCGAGTAGTGCCTGGGTGGAGGCTTTGAGCGGGAGAACTTGGGAAACGTCCTCCATCCAGTGACCTGGAGGATCCAAGACGGCACAGCTAAGAGGGGGTGCTAGAGTTGCGAGTGCACCACGAAGGGTTGGTATATCCTCCTTGTGTAGTGTCGTGACGAAGCCACCAGGTTGGCCGTGCAGTCCATAGCGCCCGGCTCGCCCAGCGATCTGCTTTATTTGGGATATGGACAATGGACGCTTCTCTTGACCATCGAACTTGTGAAGCGTTTCGAACACGACACGCTTGATCTTCCTGAAAACGAAAAGCCATGAGTAAAAGGTTGCGAGAGTTCAAAACGAACACGCGTACAAGTTGAGCCCCATCCCAACAGCATCGCTGGCGACAATGACATCGTAACCGCTCTTCGGGTCATTGAAAAGCGCGGCTTGCTCAGATCGAATCTCTGGTGGGAGCCTGCCGTAAGCGACGGCACAGCGCAAGCCAGTCCTTTCCTCGACCTTCGCCTTGACTGCGAATATCCCATCCCGCGAGAACACGACGAGACAATCACCCTTTTGAATCTGGGACAAGTCGCCACCCAAAGACGACTCTTGAATATCCAAAGGCGTGAGTCGTTCATAGTGATTGACGACCAGCTCATCCCCGGTGTCTTTCAGGATATCTCGGATGATCGGTACCGCGGTCTCCTCACCACAGAGATGAATCTCACGTGCAGGAAGCCCCAACACGGCGTTGGTCCATGCAGAACCACGCTCAGGATCCGCGATCATCTGTATCTCATCCACCACAGCCACCTCCAGCGATTTATCGAAGCTGGCCATCTCCACAGTCGAGCTCATGAGCGGCGCGTTGTCCGCGACGATCCGAAACTCTTCACCCGTGCGCAGGTTACACTGCCGTGCGTACTTGGCGTGCCCATCTTTCCGAACGGTAGGCCGGGAACCTGTTTCGTTGGCGACGTCCATGTTGATGGTTGTGTCGGGCTCAGAGCCAGGTTCAGGCTCCATACCGAGGGGAACTATCTGCCCTCTATTCAGCCGCTCCCAAATCTCGTGTGCAAGGAGACGTAAAGGGCCAGCGTAGAGACCCGAGTTCGAGGCTGCCAGCGCGCGTAGCGCCATATGTGTCTTTCCACTATTCGTAGGACCGACGTGCATGATGAATTTTCGTTTCATTGCACGCGCTTTTGGGAACAGGTCGGCTGGATAAGAGAGGTCGGCGACGTGATGGAGACGAGCAATCGTGTCGAGGACGGATTGTGGGACGTACGGGTGGAGATGGCGTTGTTTTTCGAGGTCGGAGGCCCATGTGAAGAAGAGTTGGGACATGATTTGGTCGGCTCGTTGGCCAGAGTACACGTCCGCAGGCGCAAACGTGAACCGACCCAAGTCGAATTTGACTGATTGAGTCTCGTCGGAGAGCATGCCCTCGCGAATATCGGCGAGGAAGGAGGAGAGGATGTCAGGCAAGTGAGCGCGAGGGATTCCGAATCCTTCTAGGCGGCGAAGTACGTGAGGAAGGTATGCCCAGCTTTTGGCATTTGACTTGATGAGTTTTCGGATGTCGGGAGCAATGGTGGATGGGACCAGCTTTGTGCTGCTGGAAGCTTTGCTCCTGGATGAATGATTGGAATACCTTGACGAGTCATTGTTAGGGTCGAACTTGGGCCCAGTGTGAGACCAGTCGAGGGAGTTGCGCCGTGACCGGTCCGTCGAACGCGAACGAGGCGGACCTCCAGATAGAAAGCGCCGAAAGTAAAGTTGGCTGCTTTCTAGCCACGTCTCGGACTGGATGGACTGGGAAAGGATTCGACACCGAGAAATCATTAGAAGGTTGTTTGTTATGACTTAGGTGTGCATTTCATTTTCCTTGACGCGGCGGTTGTTTGGTCGTGTTAGGATCAAAAGGTATTACTAGCCCGTCGCCGAGTCCGAACTGCCATAAGCACTGGGCCACGACTCGGAGTCCGACTGATACTGATAGTGGACTTTCTCGTCGATCCACGCCGCCTGAGGTTATCTGATTGTCACGTCCAGGTGGGCTCGCCTTCCTCTCCGCGTGTCAGACGGCGACGGTGACTCTCCGAGGCAATCAATTGTATTGCTGCAGGAATGTTGTTTGCGGGTTACGGGAGGGTCGTTGGCAGTATGCGATTGATCAACGTCAACGTTGAATCGTGGGTCTATTACCTTCCCGCCATCAATCCACACCTAACCGAATGCACCAGACAAGAAATTTCGTGCCCCTTCTCTCGCCCTTTCCCCCCTTCCACCTTCGGCACTTTAGCGCTGTCAGCAAATGACGATGATAACTGAACCAGCATGCCGACCTATAGGCTGCCTGAAAGGCTATTCACTCGCCATCCCGCCAAACTCTTGGGGTCCATAAGGCCATGGTACGCTCCCAACCCATCAGTTTCAACCGATTCTTGAAGCTCGCCATACGGTCGCCAACGTCAAAATATGTCCCGATACGTCCATTCGCAGGGACGCATCCAGTACCATAAATTGGTCCATAATATGTCGAGTTGGACGGCAGGGCCGTTGTATCCCCTGTATCGATGCTCAAGCAATTGACGCAGTCGCCGTGGTCGGGGCGTAGGGCGTATTCCACTCATTTGACCAGGTGATGCTGTTTCCGACCATATACACCTCTTGCGTCACGATATCCGTGCCGGGTGTGTACGAAGACCAGTAGTCACATCTGACAGCGTTGACAATTCGTCCACACTCGTCGGACGCGTTTTTGCGGTCGAAAAAATTGGAGTGATGTGTACCCTGTCATCATTCCGAAGTTGTTCAGTACCGAGAGTCTGACAGAAGCATCCGACTCGGAATCGAGGCGCCTCGGGTACTTAATACTGTGAAACAGGTTTCAGGTGTCTGCGACACACTGTTTGTACGGTACTATAGTACCACCGACCGCCCACAACACGAGTCCGGAATGAGATCTGCCTTCACCCTGCCAGGACGTCCGAACGCCGCACCCTGTACCCCCTATTTCTAGTAAGTCCTGTCTGGACCAGTACCTGACTGAACTGGCCTATCAAAAGGCCATTTTTTGTCCAGATGAGGACCCGTGGATTATCCGGGGTCGTGGCGTCCGCCAGTCAGGGAACTGCACGAGGCGACGGAACAACCGTGACATTTTCGATCTACCGCGCCAATTTCGAAGCCTCGGCTGCCTCGTCACCGATCCGATTTGACGTTTTTTTGTTCAACGCGGAGTCCGCTAGTCAGGAAAATGCGCGAGGCGACGGAACGACATTTACGATTCACTGCGTCACCACTGATCTCGAAGCCCCACTGACAGGATCCGTATGACAGTTTTTTTTTCTTCCTGCCGCATCATGTCATAATTATTGCACGCCTGGTATCGGATGGGCCACCATTGGTCCAATGTTCGGAAGGAAAATAAGCCATATGGGGCACCCTTTACTGTATAAAAGGGGAGGAAACTAGACCACTCGTCTTCAGCCAACAACTCCTCAGTTCCTCAGCTCTCCAAAAACCCACTCAACTGCCAGACATGTTCTCCCGCCTCTTCACCGTTCTCCCCCTCGCTGCCCTCGTTGCAGTCGCTGCCGCCGCACCAAAGGCTCGCGACGCTCAGTGCGACGTTTCCAAGCAGGCTTGCTGCAACACGGACCAGTTGGCTGTGAGACATCTCTTCTCCCTCGTTTAGCCTTGGACGATTCATGAATTCATTTATTTGCAGGACGGGAAGTCCTATGATTTCAGCGGCACCCTTGGCAGTGCTCTCAGTGGTACTGGAGCAGCCGCTGGGGTTACCTGCACCCCTTTTGCCAATGGTGGGCAATGCAGCCAGCAGACTGTCTGCTGCGAGAACAACACCTTTGTGAGTTTAAATTACGCGTTGGTTCAGCGTTGATTGGCAATTCGTACTGATGCATGATGTCTTTTCTTTTCCTCTCTCCACGTAGAACGGTGTGGTCATTGTTGCTTGCTCTCCCATTAGCTTCATCTCGTGAAGTTGATATTTTGGATACCCTCCCCACGCTCTTTGATCTATTTCTTTTTGCTAGATATCGGTATTAGTGGGTCGACCTGATGTCCTTGATACCTGAATTTTGTTTCTGAAGTTTTGGAGACTCGATGATGATTGGCCGGGCTTGAGGTATAACTGAGCTACTGTGCCGATTGAGTTGCGTGTTGAACTGAAATAAGCACAGCGGAAGATGGAAAATGAATACGGGGCCCGCTGAGGTCGAGCGAGGAAATGGACGCTGCGTATTAGTGGACATTCGAATCGAGCTAGTTGTGGTGGCCCTCGTCGTTGACTCGGAGTCGAGCTTAGCTGGGCAAGAATTTGAACCATGCACGATGATCTGGAGTACGTCGCCGTTGCGTCTGCATTCATCTTCGACTCACTGTACGATGATATTCTGGTACTGAAAGGATAGTCGGCAGACGGGTCACCAGAGGCTCGGTTTTCTCAGCAACTATAAACCACCGAAACTGGCCTGCTGTATGAGGCACCGTGAAGAATACCGAAGAGAGAATGCGGAACATCGGGTCCGAAGTTCAACGCAAAACTCTACGAGTTCCTCGTTCGACACTCTTTTGAAAATTCGTTTCGTCTGAGTCGGCTCAAAAGTTCAATGTTCAGCGCCCGGCGGCGATCTTTGTCTCAGAAATGAGTAATGCATCAGATTGGGAACATCAGGATTCAGGTCATATAGACTGAAAAAATTCTGACGAACCACAGCGCACACCCATTTCGGGTCGGGGATGCAAGCCGATGATAGATGAGACGATATCCGGGTTCTTCATCGCGGCTCTCGAAATGTTTTATTTTTTCTGTCGGTTCGAATAAGGTTTATGGTATTTCATATGTAAAGGGATCGTGATCGAATGAATGAACCGTTCTGTTTTGAATGTTTCTGGAAATAAAACTCGTTGAGAGAAACCTGGCCCAGAACAAATTTATGGCAGCCTGTCATAACTTGGGTTGACGCGAGCGGTTGTTTGGTTGTGTTAGGATCAGAAGGTGACCTTCGTCCCCGTTGACATTGTTCATCCAACTCCACCATGGCGGCAGCAGCTGTAACACCGAGTCGATTGGCTGCACTGGTGAAGACACGATGCGCCATTTTTCAAACGGCCTACAACCCTACTTCTGCACGCACCGGTTCCAAATACTTCCGCGCGAGGCTTCGAGGCCCTTCCATGGTCAATTACTACCCCAAAGACATTGACCTTTGCATGTCCAAATTCGTGAAGGAGTGGCCTGAGTTGGAATTGGTCAACTTTGCAGAGGCACAGAGGCTGTGGGATGTGGACATGAAGAGAGCCAGAGGGAAAGGTGCACCCGCAAAGGCAAAGGACAAAAGTATGTCAAAGTCGTATATCGTTCGGAACGTTACTAAATCCATCATTTCTAGGCCAGAGTCGTCGGACACAAAGAAGACGATAGTCTGTCGGAGCGTTTGGACTATATTACACGCCATCACACGTACATCCGAATCCTTGCGTTTAATTTACAGTTTACTCCCCGAAGGCTCAACATGTACCCTTCATTCCAACCGGGTCGATCAACAGTTCTGACAGACCTCCCATCTCAGCAAGCGTCTTCGAAAACAGATCGTCGAACCCCTGCATAAAGCCGGCTCTCTCCAATGCTAGCTGATTATCCTCGCCAGGCGTTGCTAGCCTAGACAGCCATTCTTCTAGCCCTGCTGTGCCCGTGACGAGCAAACTATGCAACCTCGTTCGCTCCGTTTGACTCGCGGGCGTCGAGCGAATAGGTTGGTCTGGGTCGATCATGTCCACAGGGATAACGAGATCGACGCCAACTCCCGACGACGGATCCCAGACCTGAGATTTGAGTACGGCTAACCACGCCTCGTCCAGGTCGTCGAGAAAGTCGAGGAGCTGTTGCAGATCGTCCATCTCGGGTGGGTAGCCTGGTACCGAGTTCATCACGTCATTGGTAAGACGGAGTAAGAATGCGGTTCGTAGCGACGTGGAGGGGTCTATGGGCGGTATTTGCAAGATGAACGCCAAGAGGTGGTGCATGGCGTCGAGGTAGGCTGTCAATGTCGGTAGTTTGCTGAGGGATGGTTCTGAGCTGGGTGATGTGGTTCTATGATATGTCCACTACGTGGCATTCCAGAGATTGCGCACCGTTTCTTGAACGAGCTCTCGATGTCTTGGAACGAGTACTCTACAAATTCGAGTGCCTTTCGCTCCTGTCCCTTGGACAGTGCCCGTGGCGTCTTTGTGTGGCGATCACTGGACTCAGCATGCATCTTGCAGCGTTACAAGCGAAAGACAAGGTCATTGGTAAACAATCGACAACAAGTCTACTAGGACAACCCAACACGTCTCCGGACTTGGTTTATCGTCGCTTCCGAGAATTCCAAGGCTTGCGAAGCGCCTTTCCGCGCAACTTCCTCGAGGAAGGTCTTTTCATGGCGAATTCTCTCGAATTCAGCTCGAGGGCCCTTCAGCACCTCTTCCACGGCATCGGTCACATCGCTCTTCAAATGTCCATGGCCCTTGTTTTCATATCGCTTCGCAACTTGGAGAACATCATTGTCGGTGCACGCCGCGAGAATAGTAAGTAGGTTTGAGGTGCCTGGACGAGATACGGGATCGTAGGTTATGCCCTGGATAGAATCCGTTACCGCGCCACGAATTTTCGCCTTAATCTGAGATGAAGTGTCCGTTAAAAGAATGCGCGAGGCTGTATCTGGCGAGGATTTGGACATCTTGGAAGACGGATCTTTGAGGGAGAGGACTCGTTTTGATGGGGCTGTGGGAAGGTGAGCTCTGTGCCACGACCTTCAGGAAGGAGACTGACTTTCCATGTATTCCGGCAATGGAAAGAGTGACGACTGGTCGCCCCTGCTGAATGTACGATTAAATATATCCGCTAGATCTCGGGTAAGCTCTATATGTTGGCGCTGATCCTCTCCTACGGGAACATGGGTTGCCCTGAAGCCGTTGTTCGGTGCTTGTTGGCATTCAGAGTTGACTGCTCACCTATAAACCAGCACGTCTGCGGCTTGAAGGACTGGATAAGTGAACAAGCCAGCATTAAGCAGCGACTCGTCTACGTCGTTTTCCGAACTCATATTCCTTGATGCTGCTAGTCGCGACTTGAAAGGGTGAGATAAGTAGAAGGATTATTTCGGTTCATCGCCAACCTTCCATGTCGTCATCCGGCGTAGTTTTCCTATGGGCGTGAGGCAATTCAAGATCCAACACAATTCTGTGTGATGTCGGTTCTGAGGAAACTTGAGTTATTCGACGTCGCAGGGGCTGGACATCCATCCTTACATGATCTTGGTGAAATAATATCGAACGTGTTGGATCGATTCCGATGGCAAGAATCACCGCGAGCATGTCATCTCTGGCAGACCGTAGAAGGGCAGGGTCTTGGGGCAGGGTCAACGCGTGCCATCCGACAATTGAAAAGAGAAGGACATCCTCCCGTTCTGCAGATTTCTGCAGCTTGACCCAGTTGGACAAAGCTCCCAGATAGTTTCCTAACTATGGATTATTAGCCTGAAACGGGACACAGGCTCGTCCCCGCCTACATGTGGAATACCTGTCGGCTGTATGCCAGAAAATATGACCCGCCTCGAGGTCTGACTCGCTAATGCTCGTCGTTGGCACCATTTTGTAGGCTGTCTCTGCAGCGCTCGCTGGGCACGTTCGCCGACGCGTCCAAAAGGGATCATTGAAACTCCGTCCGTTTCATGAAACCTTTATATGACTTGACGCCCACGTTGCATTCCGTTTTCTTTCTTCAACTTGAATGTTTTCACCGACCGCCATGGATTACCAAGTCGATACGGGCTTGCCAGGCGGAGACAGTTTCTACGATGTCACCCAGATGTTCGCCGACGCTGCTGCAGGTAAAAAACCCACACGACCCCTCTATGTCGTCTCATTCACATTGGGGCCTCAAGATATGCCTTCCGGGGGACTCGTCCTCGAAAAAGACTTTACCCTACAAGATGCAATGGCAGCCTTCGAAGTAGGTAGCATGCTTCTTGGCCACACGCGTCGTCTCAGGATCGAACAAAGATTGGGGAGCCTCGGTTCGACAGCGGCCTAGCACTGATGGACCAAACGCGACCAGTCTTTGATCCTCTCGAGCCTTTGCTCCCGGAAGAGGTGTGCTGGATAATAGATCGCGCTTTTGCCTGTGAGGTGAATGATCAGATAAATGTATATGTCCTCTGTCTGGTATTCATGGCCTGTCGCGCCCCAGATGGAATGGCATACCGGCTACACGCTCTCCCAGACCATATACTCGTTTTTACACGTCCATGCGCTGAGAGAAACTGACCCAGAATTGATACCAGCAGATCAAGTTGGGGAGGTTGACCACAGGCGGCCTCTTGAGCTTGTCACTATTGTTCTCAGAGCCTATGTGTATGGCTTGCTCAAATCGTGCGATCTCTCATGGAGGGAACTCAACAAGGGGAATGTGTATGATGTCCGTCTCATGACGTGCTTTCATATATTGCATCCTCATTTTTGCCCTGTGCCGGTTTAACAGACCGAGGATTGGCAGAGCGAAAAGTGCGACGTACCCTTGGCGGAGGCCCTACCTGTGAGCTATGTTCAAGCCAAATTAGAACACGCTTGTGCTTGGTTAGATCGTTCTTTCGGAGGTAATTTTCCAGCAGTGTGATGTCGAGCTCGACTAATTTGTGTAGCGTCGTCGACTTGGAAGGATGCACTCCGTGATCGGCTCGTGCTGCGCAAGGTTCAAACCTGGATATTTATCACCTGTTCATTTCACTGACGTTGTATTAGACACTCATTGAACTCTTGTCGGCCCAATTGTCCAAGGAATACCACCGCTTTCGTCCGCTCGTCAATACTGCGCGTGAACTGGTACAAAAAATACGACAAACGCCGCCCCCAGACCCTGGACCTGATTCTCTGGCTCCCCGCGCTTTCGATCCTCAATTTTCCCGAGTTCTTGTCTCGTTTATACCACTCCATGTTATCCGGTTGCCCGACCAGGACACCGTTTGGAACAAACTAGTAGGGCTCCTGGACTCCCTAGATCATCTTAGCACCTTGGCAGGCGAGTCGGATCTTACAAGCTGGAAGGTCGTTGCAATTACATTGACCGAGTACCATCAAGCTCACCTCGCTCTTAGATCACGGGTCACATTCAAGTATGGTTGTCGAAACCAGATCGACGTCTGCCATATATCCGGTCAGCATGCCAGGTACTGAGGCCTTCTGAACATGTTCCTTCCCCCCTGAGCAACACATTTCCAGTCGACCCTCTTTGAGGACGGACTGGTGCTGAGCAAATACACGCAAAAACATATCGTGGATTGCTTTTTCATGGAGAACTGCGGGATATCTTATGATTCATTTACTGATATGGTTGGCCGCCGTTGGAAAGGTCCGCAGACGTTCCCGTTGGCACATCTCGAGCGCTCGGTTATAGAGGTATGTGCGGGGCCTGACGTACCCTGTTTTTGTTCTCAAATCTGTGTGTCCAACTAGCTTGAGCTCGGCTACATCAAGGCGCTGTGGTACAACCCTGCGCGGCGGCGCAGATATTGTATGAAGTCGCTGCTCGACTGGCACGCACTTTATGCGGTAATCATAGATATTCAACATAACCTCGAGCCCTGGGTACGCACCATCATTGGTACTCACGTTGGTGTATCTGACGGCCTTTCCAGCCAGAACCAGACCCCCTACCCAGGCTATGCACCGCCGTCTTGGTGCAAAGGTTGTCAGTCATCCGTGAGGTAATCTATTCTGGGACACAGCTGTCGCTCTACTCTGCCGAGGAGCGTGTGTTTGCCTATTGGTACGCTACTCAGGTCTTGGAGTTGCAGCTCTCGTGTATGGATGACCTCATACCGGGATTGCAAGGTGGGCTACGCCGATTCTTCAATGCTCGCGTGTTGATGCCTTGTCTCGTGGAGCAGGATCACCCGCGTTCGATGAATATCAATTTCAGTCCATTTTCCTGACGGCTTTACAGGCGATGTCGTGGGCCGTCTTCTCGGTTCGTACCTTGCATTCCGTCCGTCGTTCCGTCCGCTTGACCCACCTCGGACGCTAGGTCTCTTTGAAAAAACTTGGGGCGTCGTGGCAGCGCATGCGACTCAACTGTATTCGGCGGTATAAATGGGCGTTTATAGACGAATACGATGACATCGAGCAGCCGCCGGTCGGTCATCCCAACTTTCTCAAGTTCACTGCCGCTTGTTCGGCGATACAGCAGGTACGACGATGCGCTTTCGGTTCGTTTTTGGGGTAGGTGGGCTGATGGTTGTCGGTGGGACAAGGACCGTGATTACTCTCCCGCGGGACAGGTTCAACTCGCTGGCGCGCTCTTGGAGGAATTGGTCACCCGTACGGGGGGCTGGACAGGACCTTGGGTCGAGGAGCGAAAGCAGGTACATCTCCCTTGACGGCCCGGCGTTCCGCATCGCTCACGCAACTTGGTGGCAGTCTATACAGTGCTTACGCGACGTATGTCAGAGTCTGGAGACGCTTCCCGCGTCCATGTCAGAGGCAAACGAGTGGGACGCGTCCGTATTGACCTGGGATCCCGACGTCCATCCCTGGTTTCCGTGCATTAAACCATCTTATTAACTCGTATTTCCTTTTTTTTTTGGATGTCAAACGGGTAGTAGAACGGGTAGAGTGGTGTACGCGTGACTTTCTGGTAGACCCGTCTCCCATGGTCGCAAAAATGTTGGAAAGGAAATAAATGTCGAGTTTACCAACAATTGCAATCATGCACTGTTTCCCGGCCCAAAAAACGTCTCAAGAGGACTCTAGATAATGGAGAGATTCCGCACCCCCTGAGTCCCGCGGCTGAGGTGAACGTTGACCCCAAAGGAGACGGAGACAGTCCAGGGGGCGACTCGGATAGTGATAGCAAGGAAGAGGAGGACGAGTTCTCGGAGGGGGAGCTGGAGATGTGGGGATACACTGGGCCGGCGGAGCATGGCAATGGCAGTGGGACGAACCCGGGTTTGATTACATAATATGCTGATCATCATCATACGTTCTTTGAATTGTTCCCGTCGATCAATCTGTCACGCTCGACGCGGGATAATATGCCACTTGCTTTCGCAATGACAAAAAAAAGGTTTTAAATCACGTATACGATCAGTCTCCACATGTAGGTATCATGGACATCAGGTCGACCCACTAATACCGATATCTAGCAAAAAGAAATAGATCGAACAACGTAAAGAGGGTATCCAAAATATCAACTTCACAAGTTGAAGTTAGTGGGGGAGCAAGCAACGTTGACCACACCGTTCTACGTGGAGAGAGGAAAAGAAAAGACATCATGCATCAGTACGAATTACCAATCGACGCTGACCCAACGCAAAATGTAAACTCACGAAGGTGTTGTTGCTGCAGCAAACAGCCTGCTGGGTGCATTGCGCACCACTGGCAAGACCGAGGGCAGTAACGGGGGAGCAGTTAACCCCGGCAGCTACTCCAGAACCACTGAGAACATCGCCAAGGACGCCGTCGAAATTGTAGGACTGCCCAGACTACAAACAAATGAATTCGTGAATCGTCCAAGGCTAAGAGAGGGAGAAGAGATGTCTCACAGCCAACTGGGTCGTGTCGCAGCAATTCTGGTTGGAAACGTCGCACTGGGAGTCACGAGCCTTTGGTGCGGCGGCGGCGACTGCAACGAGGGCAGCGAGAGGGAGAACGGTGAAGAGGCGGGAGAACATGTCTGGCAGTTGAGTGGGTTTTTGGAGAGCTGAGGAACTGAGGAGTTGTTGGCTGAAGATGAGCAGTCTGGTTTCCTCCCCTTTTATACAGTAAAGGTGCCCCTTATGGCTTATTTGTCTGGCCAACCGGGTCCAGGCCTGCAATAATTATGTCATGATGCTGGCAGGAGAAAACAAAACAAACCGGGCGTCAAACGGATCAGTGACAAACTTGCCGCCTCCTTAGGCTAGCTCGGCTTCGAAAAACTTCCGTCGCCTCGCGCATTTTCCTGCCAGTGACGGACCGACGCCGTAGACGTTGAACAACCTAACCGAGACTCGTGCATTCAATATGCTCATGGTGATGGCGGGGCAGGAAAAAACACAAACGGACCAGCCTGAGTGACGAGCTTTCAACACCTCGCAGATGGCAGATTTGAAGGCTTCAACTTGAAGATAGGCCGGCGCAGTACGTCGTTCCGTCGCCCCGCGCATTTCAAGTTTCCTGACTGGCGGACGCCGCCTCGCAACGTTGAACACTTCCGCGGCAACCGCGTAACGCAGAATAAGGATAACCGGGCGACTCGGACTCGGAGTCCTACCAATTTGCAAAACGACTGACATGAAACAGGCGGTCGGTAAAGCTTGGCGACTTACAGCAACTTACATGCAGTAAACATCGTAAGACCTCTCATTGGTGGAGATTAGTACAGTAGACTTGATATGCTGATCATCATCATACGTTCCGACGTCTGAATAACAGCCAGCGGGCCACATCTGTGGCAACCCCCGATACGGGGGTCGCAGCATCCTACCGACTGTAATCTAGTGTATCCCGTGATGAATTGATGAAGACTCGTAGTCTCGCGATCAACGATTAACAGTGTGCGAGGTGCGACACCACCTGTGCATGTGACCCCCCACAGTGCGAGTTTCACCCGGAAAGCGCAAATTACACCCTGCCCAACAATAACGGCCAACTGAGTCATCGAGGCGCCCGCAAACGGACTGACAACGTTTAAGACGCATGATGGATGGAATCAAACAAGACCGACACGAGGTTCAACGTTCAACGTTCAACACCGAACCGAGAAGAGTCGAAACCATCTCCATGCGGTCCCATAGGCCTTGACGGACCTCGTTCCACCCGAGGCGCTCGTCCCCGTCCAGTGTCAGCATACACTTGCCCATGAAAAAATGCTTCAACAGAGCCTCATCATTGTAGTCGCCGCCGCCGCGACCTCGACCCCATGTAAGCCACGGTTACGACGCAAGACCTCAAGATCGGAATGAAATACAGTGAACGCTCACGAAGCAGGCTCGCCAGAATGCTGTGCCTGTACTAGCTCATGCACAGATTCCGCTCGCGGCGTGGAAACGGAACAGACAATACCCACTACCTCATCTTGATCAGAGGCAGGCACAACTCCCAGAAACGGGGAAATCGATTGAAGATTCCTCGTGCCGCGAGGAAAGAACTCGCAAATTCACGCAGGGTACAACCCCGCCGCCTCGCCGCGATCAGAGGAATGCTCTGCAGACAAGCTCCTGGGAACAGGGAGATCCCCGAACGACGACAGCCCGCAGCTCGCGGGAGGAGACAAAGGCAACGGCCTACGGTATCGTCGAAGCGCCCATGAATGAGCCTTCCATTCAGCCGCATGGAGGGTGTCGGGTGAGAGCCAAACAAGAGGAACTTGAATACGAGGGGGTCCGGTACGTTTGGTGTCAGCGAGACGAGATAACCGGTGCCGAGCGGAGAACGCAAAAAAGCAAACGACGTAATAATAAATAAACATAAAGGCAGATTCGCCCGCAAAACGGAACACGAACCAGGCCCCATAAACCCTCTACTACCGTATCGGGAATTGTTCCCCGTCGATCAATCTGTCACGCTCGACGCGGGATTATATCCCACTTGCTTTCGCGATGTGACAAAAAACAATTTTAGAGCACGTATACGATCAGTCTCCACATGTAGGTATCAAGGACATCAGGTCGACCCACTAATACCGATATCTAGCAAAAAGAAATGGATCGAACAACGTGGAGAGGGTATCCAAAATATCAACTTCACAAGTTGAAGTTAGTGGGAGAGCAAGCAACGTTGACCACACCGTTCTACGTGGAGAGAGGAAAAGTCATCATGCATCAGTACGAATTGCCAATCGACGGTGAACCAATGCGAAATGTAAACTCACGAAGGTGTTGTTGCTGCAGCAAACAGCCTGCTGGGTGCATTGCGCACCACTGGCAAGACCGAGGGCAGTAACGGGGGAGCAGTTAATCCCGGCAGCTACTCCAGAACCACTGAGAACATTGCCAAGGACGCCGTTGAAATTGTAGGCCTGCCCCGGCTGCGAACAAATGAATTCGTGAATCGTCCAAGGCTAAGGGAGGGAGAAGAGATGTCTCACAGCCAACTGGGTTGTGTCGCAGCAAGCCTGCTTGGAAACGTCGCACTGGGCGTCGCGAGCTTTTGGTGAGGCGGCGGCGACTGCAGCGAGGGCAACGAGGGGGAGAACAGTGAAGAGGCGGGAGAACATGTCTGGCAATTGAGTGGGTTTTTGGAGAGCTGAGGAACTGAGGAGTTGTTGGCTGAAGACGAGTGGTCTAGTTTCCTCCCCTTTTATACAGTAAAGGGTGCCCCGAATGGCTTGTTTTTCTGGCCAACCGGGTCCAGGCCTGCAATAATTATGTCATGATGTGGCAGGAGAAAACAAAACAAACCCGTCAAACGGATCAGCCTCGACAAAACTTCAGCCACCTCCTTAGGCTAGCTCGGCTTTGAAAATCTTCCGTCGCCTCGCGCATGATTTTCCTGAGTGGCGGACGGACCGCGTCGACGTTGAACAACTTAACCGAGACTCGTGCATTCAATACGCTCATGGTGGCGGGGCAGGAAAAAACACTGTCGGACCAGCCTGAGTGACGAGCTTTCAACGCCTCGCAGATGGCAAATGAAGGCTTCGACTTGAAGATGGGCCGGCGGAGTAGATCGAAAACGTCGTTCCGTCGCCTCGCGCATTTCAGGTTTCCTGACTGGCGGACGCCTCGCAACGTTCAAATCTGCAACTTGGAACGCCACAAAAACGCACGAAAAACGCACCTTTTGTGAAGGTACACGGCTGGCATGACCTAAATGCACTTTTTTGGGTCGCTTAGACACTTACCAGCCAATGAGAGGGCTTCAAAATTATCACATCGGCCGTCAGAGAGTCCTCAAGCGATAACGTCACTCGTCAGCTTTGCAGATGTTGTTCTGCCAAACGTCAACATTAACAAATAGCCCCTGTCGCGAACTCCCTTTCTGATCCTTCACATGGCACGGTTGTGCCTGTTAGCTTCTCTCGTACTTGTATTCTAGCCTACATACATGCTAACTCACTTCAACTAACTTTCAGTCTCTGCCTCAGGCTTCATCACGCCCAGCAAGGTTCCCGCGGGCAATGTCAGCCCTAGTTTTAAACTCCGAGCTAACCCCCAAAAAAGTACCTAAAGCCCATTGTATTCTAAATTTCAAATCACCTGGCTGGCCCATCATATCATGCCGTCTCCCTCTGTACAGCAACTTCGTCAGTGAACACGGTGACATGTCAGTTTTGCAGCGTCAAGAGTTCTACACGACCTTTCTACTGTCCACACATAGATATCATTTCCACAGCATACTTTAGAATACTGCGAACTTGAACGAGCTCATTTGAGGCAAAAATAAGCGGGATCGTCCAAAGTTGCTTCAGTGTCACAATCTGCTGAAGGCTGAGCGCTGGGTTTGAAGTGTTATAGTTGCCACACTACTTATGGACCTTCACTGAACCTTAGGTTCTCGGAAAGGGCCAAAACTGCGGTCGCCGCCGAGCGCTGCTCTGCAACTTAACCCACTACTAGCCATGGCTAGCATCGAAGATTTGATAGGCATCTCTTCCAGCGCACTTGGCGTTTTACTTCCTACTTTCAACGTAGTGCAACAGATGACGGCTATTTACAATCGTATCAAGTTCGCGAGGAAGAGATGCAAAGCTGTCATACAGCGAGCAGCCTTCGTGATCAAAGAGGTTCATCAAAGTTTGAGCAATCGTCAAATTCAGACACCATCTGACATCACAGAGCTTCAAAGGTACATGCATGCTAAACAACATTGTTGATCATCGGGTTGAAATCGAATTACAATATTGTTGAATTTGGCTAATCTAATAGGAAATTTGAAGACATCCAAAGCATCATGGAGAGGCTTGCAGAGATGTCGTTCTTCAAAGCACTACTCCGCTTTGACGAAATCAACCTCGAGATCGAAGAAGCGAATCGACACCTTACTGATTGTTTGCAACTTTTTCATGTGAGTCTGCGATTTGAAAAAGGGTGACATCGTTGATGCTACACGTATCTCTAGATCAACCTTTTTTTGCATGCGCAAGCCGAGAAGGACAAAGAGGGGAAGGCAGCGGAGCTTGATCGCGCATCTCTCCTACAGCTCCTCAGGAACGTAGTGGGAGACTATCCAAAGATTCGTCGCCAACTTGAACTTCACAGTGATGAGG